>JABFFC010000503.1:0-23271 GCA_013623535.1 Fusarium penzigii
ACCCCTGTCAGTGATCCCTCCCTCCCCTCCACACACGCACACACACACACACACACACACACACACACACACACACACACACACACACACACTTTTACAGGGTTAAGAAACGAGGCATTGGAACGTCTGTGCTGTGTGCCTTTATGTGTATTAGGTTGTGTGAGAGTTGACAGGGGTGGAAGGGATACCCTGGTCTGGGGCTAGGAGACGACACGCAATACAGAATGCAACAACAAAGAGTACAGTTGTTGGCTTGCTTTTTATTTTTATTTTTATTTTTATTTTTATTTTTATATGTATTCCTTTCGATGAAGGTCGCGCACACACTACAACCAGTTCGTGTACCCCTTCCCGTCCGTTATAGTAGATTGTCCCTACCATTAATACTTCCCCTACTTGTATCACCACCATATCCTTCCAGGGCATGGCAGAGCCCGGGGCAGGAAAAGAAAGGCTCGTGCAATGGGTCCTTTTTCCCTCTCTTTCCTTGGGCCTAGTTTTCAAGTTGGGGCTCACACCTCACGCCTTCTCCATCAGACTTCCGAGTTCCCACACCCACACCCGCACCCACGCCCACTTCATCCATTCTGTAGTTCGTTTCCTTCTTATTATCAGTGGTTCCTACCTCACTTCTGCTTCTACTTCTGTTTCCGCTCTTTCTTGTTTTCCTGGTGACTCAACTTTGTTTTCTTTTTACTCTCTTCGATCATTCTTTAACGTGTATCCCAACTTTCCTTCTTCTGTATCAACTCTTATACACACTCTCTCAACAACCATTTCATACTTAAGCCTCTGTGACTGGATTATAACCATTCTACGATCACACAGTGCCGTCTTGAAACATCAAGTCACACACTCGCTTCGATCTTGACAATCAACTTTCCCGAATTGTATTCGTGCCTCCTTCGAATTGGTCTTGACTCGGCTCTACTCCCAGGTTACGGACAGTTCAGGTGCAACTCGGAAACTATTCCTCGAAGAATAGTAGCAAGCACCCAACCATTGTGGAACAGCCCTTGTCCTTTGCCATCCTCTGGATCAAGCAATACCGAAAGCTCCAAACAGAGACTGTACTGTCTTTCAGTCAGGTTCAAGTCGCACCGACGATCCAAACGACTATTACTCTCCGACTTATAGTCAACACTTTCGGCCCTGGCTCCAAGCCAGATGATGCAAAAGAATCATACAACATCACTAGGAAGTATATGCGAATATCAACTACCGGAGGATCGATCATAGTTGGCCCTCAACCCCTGGGCACACCAGCCACCACACCCAACCTTGAAACCACTCTGCCCTTACGCTCACCAACCCACTCACCATGCGCCGTGCTGTGTTGATCGCGCTAGGCAGCCTCGCCGTACTCTCAACACTGGCTGTGATAGGCGTCTTTTCTGCCCTCGCGACCAAATCACCTAGCGATGGCCACAGTGGACGCACGCTTTCTCAGGTCTCTGTGGCTATCGAGGCTGTTGCCCTCGTGTGTCTTACTTGGATACTATCTACGAATACTTGGGCTCTGATTCGGCGTTGGTCTGCAAGGTGTCTAGGTATTGACCATGGCATCTGTCTGTTGATGATTCTCTTTGCTACTGTTGCTTCAGTCGCCACTCTGGTTCAACTCAGCAAGTCGACGCAAAGCCAGGATGAACAAGCGAAGGACCCCAAAAGGAAGGGATTCATCATTGGGGCCTCAACTGCTCTCGGTCTCGCTTTTACTCTGCAGACACTCTTCCTTGCCGTCCAATTCTTCACCATCCGGCACATCAACAACAGCTCGCACTCACTACACAGCCTTGAAAGTGAGCGACAGTCACCCAAGCTGCTGGTCAAGTCGATCAGATACAGCCAAACCACCCCCGAACCTGAACCCGCTCCCCGCTCAATGAACTCAATGGATTCCAGAACCCCACCCTCGTCAGTGAAGGCTCGATCGAGGTCAGGCACAATGACATCCATCAAGATGCAATTCTCCAACGCTATTCGACCTGTCACTTCCAAGACCCAGCTTATCTCAAGCGATTCTCGACGGCCAGTCTCGGTTGATTCTTATGGATACCGATCCAGTGAGGATGCTTTTGATAACTGGGATACGTCTTCGGTTGATACCCAGAATCGTCAGGTTGTCATGGAGGCCACTACTCCTCCTCAGCAGATGCGTGGCCACTTCCTTGAGACAATTCCTGGAAGCCCTACTCCAAGCCGGACCTCCAGCCCCAACACCGCCACGTTGCCGTTTGAGCCTCCTCGTGCTCGAACCCGCAGTCGTAGCCACAGCTCTACTCCCCATGCTGTTGACGATGATGATATTCTTCCCTCTCCACCTTCAATGAGCGAGCTTCACATCCACCCGCTCTTCCGTTCCTCCTCCCCCACACCTCCTCCGATCGCAACCCCTGGGACTGTTGTGGTAGCGTCCCCTATTGCTGGCCAGGTTATCACTCATCGCCAGAGTATTCGATCCCTGAGCCAGACACGATCTGCCAACGTGGCCGTGCAGTCGAGTGCCATGAGCAGCCGCAGCACCTTGGATTTCCGGGCACAGCGCGATGATCAGAGCAGCATTCAAGAAGACATCGAAGAAGAGACCTCATCGGAACGGACCATGACACCCCCAATTCCAGAATGGGTACTCAGTGCCGGCTCGCGCTCAAGTTTGTCTGTCTACAACACTCGTAAAATCAAGCCCGAGGATGAGAAGACAGCGACGCCATGAGCACTGAAAACATTTCGATGCGAAAGCACGAAAGAAAAAAAAAAACGAAAACGAAAACGAAAAAGAAAAAGGAAAAGAAAGAAATCGCCTTTGATGGGCGACTATGTGTTATGATTTGATTACGAGATAACCACTATCTCAGCTGGCTGACTACGACTTGAATTGGCAAATGCGCCAGCGACTGTTTCATCTCCTTTGTTTTACTTGTGTCTGTTTATGTGATGGAGGAATGTTTGGTTTTCTGAGATCCATTTGGAAATGGAGCAGAATATATGGCCATGTAGCGATATCTTGGATAAACCAGGATGGATTAGCGAGGCGTTTTCTCTTTGTCATGATGGGTACTTGGGCTTGAAAGGTTGTCGTCTTGAGAGAAAGACGGGAGAGGCGCAAACTGGATTTTCATGATGGATTCATGTGTATAGAACTGGGAATGAAGAAAGAATCTAGGACAAAAGAAGCAATTCAATGTTGATTTTTTAAAAGCAAATTGCTGAATGAAGCCAGTGAAGTGGTATTGGTATATTGGTGTATTGGTGGTGATGACAGGTGCATGTTGGTACGTTTTAGGTGGCATGCATGTTGCTGCATGAGTTCTGCTTGGGTGAAATGCAGCACATGTACGCGTTTCTTTTCTTATCGAATGGACGATATTTTACTTTTACCAAACCATGTGATTCAAGATTCTTCAGGACTTTTACCTCGTCGAATTGGGGTTGTTTAGTTTAGTTTACCTTAATCTGTGGTCATGATCATTCTTGAATGAAAGTGCAGACAATGCACACAAGGACGCGCAGCGCCATTGGTTGCCTTGAGGTGGCTGACTCTTGGACTTTTCTTCGCAGCCAGCGCGCCCTAATCATGGGAGCTCTGCCCCGCAATAAGATACAGAGGCTGACCACTAGAAATGCGCTAAACTCGCAGCTCTGTTAGGCTACGTTGTGGCTCCCTTGTCCATGCCGTCGTCAACGTCAACCTAGGCTGGCTCGAAGCTTTTCTTCCAGCCTGTAGCCTGTAGCCTGTAGCTGTGAGCCTGTGAGGTGGTGCCTGTGCCTCTCCCTCTACGGCTGTAGCCTCCTGCTCTTTTGTTACTGGCCCAGGCGCCAAACTGCAAACCATACCTTACCTCACCTCTCTCTTACCTTAACCTGGGTTGACATTTTTCCCATCTGAATTCCCTTCCTTTCCTCCCTCTCCTCCTACATCCAACTCTCCTTCTTCTCACACATTTCATTCGTACGATAAGCTATTATCGTCCTTTCATACCATAGCCACCGTTTTGGTCATCGCCCGAAAATAGCACTCGACTCGACGAAGAAAAAAAAAGGCCCCTCCAGTCTTCGTCATTCGCCTCCCACCTCTCGTCCTCTCTCCCCCACCTTCAATCAACAACATCCGCAGACTCTTTTCGCCCATCATGAAGGTCACATTCAAGGTATGTTCAAGCGAGCGAGACCCTCCTACCTGCATTTCGCTGTCTTTTACACTACATACACCGTGACGCTTGAATTTTGCGAATGCGTTGCTGATATACCTTTGCCATATAGGATCTTAAGCAGCAAAAGTTCACGCTTGACGTCGAACCCTCCGAGCAGGTACGCCCTTCCCGAAACGAAGACAACCATCGCACGCACGAATGTAATCGACTAACGGAAATATTCAGATCTCTGCCGTCAAGGAAAAGATCTCGGCAGAGAAGGGCTGGGATCCCAAGCAGCAGAAGCTTATCTACTCTGGTATCTCCATCTTGCGCCCCCGCTGCTGGAATGCTTGTTCGCTAACTCTTCAAAAGGCAAGATTCTGAAGGATGAAGAGACCGTCGGTTCCTATAACATCGAGGAGAAGGGTTTTGTGGTTTGCATGGTGAACAAGGTTTGTAGTCTATTGCATAGACTCGAGGTATCATGCACACATATACTGACGAAATACTCCAGCCCAAGGCAAAGCCTGCTGCTTCCGCCGCCTCCGAGTCCAAAGCTCCCCCTGCCACACCTGCTCAGCCCGTCGCCCAGACCCCCGCTGTGCCTGCTGCCCCAGCTCAGTCCTCGTCTCAGCAACCCGCTGTCCCAGCGACTCCTACTCCCCAACGAAGCACTGGATCCGGTGGTGAATCTCAAGAGACCTCGGGCCTTGCTATGGGTGCCGAGCGCGCCGCTGCGATTACCAGTATGGAAGCCATGGGTTTTGAGAGGAGTCAGATCGAGGCTGCCATGCGTGCTGCTTTTAACAATCCCGACCGCGCGGTTGAGTACCTTTTGACGGTTGGTCGAGCCCCTCCACCCCGCATTTTCACAAGCCGTACAGTAGTTACTCACATTGCATAGGGCATCCCCGAAAACATCCAGCAGGAACAACAACAACGTCAGGCTGCCGCTGGACAGACTCCTGCTGCCCAGCCCGCCGCTCCCGCTGCTCCCGCTGCCCAGGGTGGTAACGAAGGCGATGTGAACTTGTTCGATTTGGCTGCTCAGCGTGGTGGCTCTGCCCGTGAGGGAAGCGGCGGAGGCCAAGGTGCTGCTGCCGCGACCGCTGCTGCCGCCGCCGCCGGTCAGGGTGGTGATCTTGGTAACCTGGACTTTTTGAGACACAATGCTCAGTTCCAGCAGCTTCGCCAGGTCGTGCAGCAACAACCCCAGATGCTTGAGCCTATTCTGCAGCAGCTCGGTGCCGGCAACCCCCAACTTGCCGAGCTCATTGCCTCAAATCCCGATCAGTTCCTTCAGCTCCTTGGTGAGGATGTGGATGACGACGTTCCTCTGCCTCCAGGTGCTCAGGCCATCTCTGTCACGGAAGAAGAGAGAGATGCTATCGAGAGGGTAAGACTGAAATCTTGACTTTTGTCTCTGACCAGAACTAACGACGTGCAGTTATGTCGACTGGGATTCGACCGTGACCAGGCTATCCAGGCCTACTTTGCGTGCGACAAGAACGAAGAGCTCGCCGCCAACTTCTTGTTCGATCAACCCGAGGACGACGAGCCTGGACCCAACAATTAGGTGAACTAGGGCCGCGCGAAAGATTTTCCATTATGATTATGAACCAACGGAGGAGCGGAAAGTTCCAGGCCAGGCCACGACAACACCACAGGATCCGACCGCAGTCTGGTCCAACAAAGACATGGTGATATTCCAGGAAAGCCTCGCAAGCCGCGGCGACACGGCGAGATGCGTTGGTATGGTGTTGGAAGTTCTACTCGGGGCTTGGACGTATTCTTGAAGGCATTGGGTGGCACAAGCATTCGACGAGACTGATGAATGAATACAAAGCAAGGTTATCCCCCATTAGGGAGTACTAATATGGATTCAAGGACATTGTGTATCAATATTGGACTCTGGTCTTGATTGTGATGAATGTAGATTCTAAGCAGTAAACGAAATACTGCTTCGAAAGATCCTGAATGAATTGTCTGTTTGTTCACTTGACATGGAGAATCCCCCTTAAATTCCTTGGCAAAAAAACCCTATGGATATCATTCCGCTTGAACCCCCTTTACGCCATCCTGATTACTCAGTTACCTTGAAATCGAGAAGAAAAAAAGAAGACAAAAGCCGCTCCCTTTCCTACATGCCCTTTTAAAGATCATTCCTCTTGTGTGATAGGTTCACCATTGAGGCCATACACAATGGTCTGCTTCTTCTTCTTCCTCTTCTTCTTCGCATCCCCTTCCTCATCGTCCTTGAAGAGCTCCTCCTTCTTCTTGCGCATAATCTCCGACTGTTCGTCCGCGATTCGTTTCTGCTCTGCCTCGAAATCTTCCTGTCGCTTACGCTGCTCTGCCTCGATGCTCTCGACGGACTCGAACTCACTGCCAGTGAAGGCCTTGTATTCGTTGATGTCTAGCTTGATGGTCTTTTCGCCGATGAGGGCGGCGTCGATGCGGCGGGGGCAGTGGCGTTCTTCGCGGTTGTATTTGAGCTTGACGTGACGGCGTTGCTTTCCAGGGAACATCTTGGAAATCATCTCAAAGTCTGTACCGAACATGCGGAGACCGCGGTAGAAGAGTTCCGTTTCCTGGTCGCTCCAGATGTTGGGACCTTTGAGTTTGGAGGTATTCATGAAGGAGTTACTAGTAATGAGTCGGGTAAAGTCGTTTTCCTCGACCGTCTCCATGTTTCCCTGTGCGGCGACGGCGCGCGCATGACGATCCATGACGAGTGATGTCTGGTCGACGATGATCTGGCCGTCGACGATGCGGAATTGAGGTCCCGACGCTGGAGCTGGGGTAGAGGGGGTAGAGGCACCAGATGCTGCGGGACTGTCCCTCTTCGCGCCATGCTCGCTGGCCTCTGGAGTTGCTGAACTATCTCGTTCGCCATCCGATCCGAGCTTCGTCTTAAGCCTGGCCAGTCGTTCTCTCTCCCGCAACTCGTCATGCCTACTGAACTTTTTGCCGATATGGAGATCTCGTGTCAAGTCTGCCATCTTGAGAGATTGTAGATCGACGACCTGGTTTTCTGAATCTTCGGGGGTAACAGAACGAGCTTTTCTCCTTCGTGTCGCAACTCCGTCTTTCTTCGCAGGTGCCCTGCGTTTCCTAGGTTGCTTTGGTTCTGCATCTTCGCCATCTGGTGTTACTGATGTCGCCGCTGGTGCTTTTCTCTGTCGCTTCTTGGGTCTTGAGGCCTCATCTTCTGCGGGGGTATCGTCAGGACTAGACTGCGCAGGTTGCTTCTTTGCTCTGGTCCTTCGTGTTGATCTGGTCGCGACTGGTGGTTCCGGAGCAGAGGTTGTTGTGTGCTCGCTGGGGTCGGTGGGCGCAACTGACGGCGTTGCTGAGCTCACGGGCTCTGTGGACTCCTCTGTACTTTCATTTGCCGGCGCGTCATCCGTAACTGTTGACGGGGCAATGCCTGGATCGGGTACTGCAGTAGCCTCCTCGATATTTGTAGAGAGGGTCTGTTCAGGTAGATTGGTGGGTGTCGATTGTGGGACGCTTGTTTCTGCCCGTGGAGGTGCCGCGGAATCTGCCGGTGATTCAATCACAGCAGCATGTTTTGAAGAAACTTCTGATGCAATTCCAGGATCTCCGTCTTGCGATTGTGATTCAGAGACCGATTGTCGAGAAGCAGCATTATCTGGTTGTGACGGTTCGGCGATCGTTGATGGTGGGGTGGGAGATTTTTGGCGGGGTTGTGACTGGGAAGGTTGACTTGTCGCGGCGTCGGATTCACCAGTAGAAGGCGGTTGTGAGGCGAGAGTTTCGGTGTTATCCTGGGAAGGTACTTGTGATTCTGTCTGAGCAGATGCAGATATCTGAGAGGATGGAGTCGGAAGAGGAGGAGCTGGCTTTGGTGGTTGTGAAGATGGTGCCGCGGGGCGGGCTCGACCAGAAGGAATCTTTGGTTTGAAGGCTGGCCCGCCCTTTTTCTTGAACATGGAACTCATATTGATGGTGAATATGTATCCATGGGATTATTTGAGAGAAAGAATACCAGGTAGAATAATATGAAGTTGGATGTTGCTGAAATCAACGCAGCAATTGTTATAGCAGAAAAAAAAAAAGAAATATTCCAGAGAATCGGAAAATTAGATGCCGTCGCAATGAGAAAATGCGGGATGGTGGAGAGAGGGAAAAGCCAAAGAGTGAAGGAGATAGGCCGAGCGAGGATTAACCGACATGCACAAATGATAAGGAAGGATCCAACATGACCCAACTTTCCAGAAGGAGACTAGCTCATGAGACTAAGCCCCTTTGAGGTGGAGACCAGGTTCCTTCTCTCTCTTTCCCTCTGGTTTGGTTTGGTTTGCACTGCGCGACTCAGGCCAAGTTCAGTTCCAACTTCGAAATTTCAACTCCCAACTCCTGGTCCTGTTTTGTTCTGTTCCGGGTCTGGTTCTCTGAGGGATCAAGTCGGTCGCATCATCACAACACAACACAATACGATCACGCCAACGCTCTCCTACCTTATTATTTATTCTTGATGAATGCCTGCACGCCTTTTCTCGCGACGGAACTTGGTTGTTGAGCATTCTCATTTTCCCACGACCGATCCGTCGCCATTGTTTTTGCCTCGCGCTCCCTCTCTTCTCCTCTCCCCTCCCTCCTAATCTGCCCCGGCTATCGGTCCTCCACCACACACGCGACTACTAAAATTTCTCCCTCTTTCTGATGCCTCTCTCGACTGCCCCCTCTGCGTCTCCTCGCCATTCTACCCTCGCAAAAATGGAGGACAGAAAGCGGCCAGCCGTCAGCAGTGCCGACGATCTGGCCCCTCCGAGCAAGAGAGTCGCCGTAAATGGGTCCAAGGCCAAAGACGATGCCCTCGAGACAAAGGAGGAGAGTTGGATTGAGGTAAGATCTCCTAGCTTTCTCACATTATTTCCCTTATTCCGCCAGCGTTTGCTCGCATCCTCAATACTCCGCCTTACGGGGCATTCCCCTACTGTTGAGGACTGGTCATGCAGACTCGTCACGCTCTTTGTTGTGGCCGATGTTTGGTCCGAAGTGCTCATACAAGCCAGTGATGATACTCGCTCGCCACAGTGACGATTATCTCGGCTCGGAGGGACACACCGAATTTGTAAAGGCTGCGTTATCGAAGAGCATGCGACCGATCAATCCTTGCACAACCTCGTACATCTGCCGAAACGCATGATCGAACCTCATTGCTGACATCGGATATCAGGCCTATACCAGGGGAGCCATCTATCGACAGATGCAAGAATATAGCCGAAAAGCATCCACATATGAGTCCCGACTCGAGGAACTTCACAAGCGATCTGTGCACCACGATGATCACCTGAGGATCATTGATGCCTGGTGGCGCCAGGTACTCGACGAACTTGAACTTCTAGCAGAACCAAATACATCTTCACCTCAGACTCCTTCAGGTGAGAATATTATATTCCTGGTAGCAACCCTTACTGACCAGATTTAGACCCCCCATACTTGAGTAGCGTAAGCTTCAAGGACCTCCACGACTTTCAAAAGCATCTCCAGGACAAGGGAAAGCACATCAAATCGAAAGCAGAGACTTTGCTTGGACAACTGGCCGCCTCGCGAGGCAAGATTGACCCCAAGGCTTCGGCTTTGGAGAATAAGATTGCTGGCCTCCTGGCTGCGCAAAAGGATTATCTGGTGAAGCTGGACCGATTGAGCAGCGAAAAGGAGCAACTGTCAGAACAACTCAATACTGCAACGCTGCGTTACTTCAAGGCCGAGAAAAAGCTCGATCGCGCAAAGAGTGCCCAGGTTCAGAAACTCGAGCAGCAGGCTTTCGCCAACGCCACTCGCCCGAATGCATCTGGCGATTCAGGTGCCGAATCTTCCGACAACAATGGCAACGCAAGCGAGCTTCTACTCAAATATGAAGAATCCAGCGCGGCGGCAGCAAAGCAGAGGGAACAGTTGGATGGTATCATGTCAGAAATTAAGACGCTGCAGGAGGAGAATTCGACTCTCAAGGCAAAGCGAGAGACGCTGACCGATGAAGATTTCATCCGAACAGACGTTTTCAAGCAATTCAAGAGCCAGAACGAAGACCTGATTAAGCGAATCAACAACTTAGAGGCCACGAACAAGCAGCTACGAGAGGAGGCCGAAAAGCTGCAAGCCGAGCGATCCGCTTTCCGAACGCAACTCGAGGCCGATGCTAATCAAGTCACCCAGGAATTGGAAGCTGAAATCATGTCAAGGGATCAGGACCTCGCCCGGGTAAGGTCTGCACGCGATGAAATTTTGGCGGAGAACATGCAACGAAAGGCAAGCATGGAGCAGGACCAAACTTCGCAGGATCACCTGAAGGATCTTATGGCGGCCAAGGACGATAGAATCGTATCCCTCGAATTGGAGCTGTCGCGACTTAAGCCTGCTGAAGACGAAGAGATGCTTGAATCCAAAGCCGATGACTTGACGCACGACGAGCTACGACAGCGATATAAGAAGTTGGAGCAGGACTTCCAGTCCATCAACCAGGAATTGCCTGCCATCGAAAAAGCCTACAAGAAGATGAAGGACCTTGCGCAGAAGAAGGTGATGGAATTCGTGGCCTTGGAGGAGCGCGTATCTATTCTCACCGCGGAGAAGAGTAAGGCCGATCAAAAGTATTTCGCCGCGCGCAAGGACGCAGACACGCGAAACAACGAGATTCGATCGTTAAGGCACCAGAACAGCAAAAGCTCGGAAATCATTGCTCAGCTCAAGGATCTCGAGTCACAGAACCGAACTTTGCTGAGCAACTTGGAGAAGCAGTTGGCGGATCTGAAGCAGTCCAATGCTAGCCTGGTGGTGGAGAACAAGAAGCTGGAGACGACGAGCTTGGATGCTGTTCGACGAACGGAATCTCTCAGCAAGCAAGTCAGTGATCTGTCAAATCTGGTCAAGTCGAAGGATGCGGCCTCGGCGGTTGTGCGTGAGCGCAACTTGACACAAGAAACAGAGGTTGAGAAGTTGAAGGTGCGAATCGAGCACGTGCAAAAGGACCGAGACAACTGGAAGAACAAGGCATTGAGCAACTCCTCGGAGGAGGAAGAAATGCTTCGTGTAGGTTTCCATGATCGACGACTAGCCACACATTTTACTAACTCACTCGACAGACTTTTGCCTTGTGCACCATTTGTCGCAACAACTTCAAGAACACAGCGCTCAAGACTTGTGGTCACCTCTTTTGCAACCAATGTGTCGATGACCGTATCAGCAACCGCATGCGAAAGTGCCCGACTTGTTCCCGCGCATTTGATAAGATGGATGTTATGCCCGTTCACCATTAAATGCGAGGACGAAAGCCAACCGAAAACAGCAAACCGCTTCCTCTACCTGAACCGCCTCTCTTTTTACTGAATTCACGATACCTATCTTGTTTGTTACTAATCGCAAACTGTCAGACTCTGCAGTCTATTGTACAATTGGAGATCCTGGGGTTGGATCGTGTGATACCAACCAAAATTCAATCATCATACTTGGACGTCGGCGGAGCGAACCTGACACCACTATTCTTCTTCTTCTTCTTCTCTAGGCTAGGTGGCTACATTCTGGAAAGCTGTGTATTTGTATCCGGTTACCAAGGTGGACTGGCAGGTGTAGAGTATCACTGCAGTCGTGTATATACTATGTATGGAAAAGGAAATGAGTTGGCCGTAACTTTACTGGCGAGGGCTGTGTCAGGAAGGCAAATGGTAAATAAAGAACAATGGAACCAACAATGGCCACTGAAACTAATGAATGGTTTTGATCAAGTGTCTGGTGAGATTATGTATTTGAAAATTGTGACTACCTAGCTATGCAGATGTTGCTGTGATGCACGCAACCTATCTACGACTGGTCGATCCGAAGCCAGTGCTTTCACGATTGACAGAGCCACCTGAGGATCCTGAACCGCCACCCCAGCTCCTACCACCTCGGCCAATGCTTCCATAGTTGTCGTCATAACCCCAAGGACGTTGCTGGTTGTTGTTACGGTTGTTGCGGCTACCTGCCCAATAACCAGCGGCAGCTCCTCCTGCCGCTCCGCTCCAGAAACCAGGCCTCCAACCGCCGTTTGAACCAGAGGGTTTCGTTCCGGGATACGGAGGTGGGGGGTCGTTGTTGTCGTCACCACCTCCTCCGGGACCCCATCCAGGTCCCGGCTGCCAGCCTCCTCGTGCTCGCCGGGGGCGATCACCGTTGGTGCCCTGGGCTTGAACACATGCCGAGTAGATGATCCAGACGAGAACGGAGACGAAGATGATGGTGAAGACGCAGGCACCCCAGTCGGTACCTCCACGTCCATCGTTGAACCATCCTCCGTTGGCGATATCGGGATAGCGCTGCTCGCCCTTGCGCGTAAGGGCTACTGTATACTCGACGCCGCAGCTACCCTTGAGAACATATGGATCGTCGGGTGAGTTGTAGCCTTCGCAAATAACTTCGGTGCTGCCTAGCTTGAGTTCCTCGGGAAGACTGGTCGTGCAACTCCACTGAATGTCCTCGTCGCCGTAAGAGGAGCCCTGGTTGGTGCAGCGCATGAGTTCTATCTCGTAGAGATCGCAGATTGGCTTGCGAGAAACGCAACGTAGTTGGGGGATAGCACCAACACGGCGGTGATTTGTCATGGCACCGTTGCCGCGGAGGGTGAGGGACTGGACGTCGGAGAGTTTGATGGCATCTTTGGGGCGGGCGGCGAAGGCCAGAGCCGGAAGTAGGAGAAGAATAGGAATCATGATGGCGGGGTTCGTCCGGTGATGTCGTGAGGGAGGGTTAAAAAAATATATGGCTGAGCACAGAGGCTCACAGCAGGGCTGGGAAATTAGGATATAAGTCGTATGTGTTGATGTCGCGTTGTTGAGATGCTGATATCAAGTGCTGACTGATAAGAGTTTCAGGTATCTTCAGCAAGGTACGTCACGTCAGGTGGGATGAGGAAGGGTTCAACCAGAGAATATATGTACGACAGGTAGAA
Source organism: Fusarium penzigii (assembly GCA_013623535.1). Classification (NCBI taxonomy): domain Eukaryota; kingdom Fungi; phylum Ascomycota; class Sordariomycetes; order Hypocreales; family Nectriaceae; genus Fusarium; species Fusarium penzigii. Next base: position 13,093 of record JABFFC010000503.1, read on the forward strand.
AAGAATGAACACGGAGATGAGAAGCAGAGTTAAGAACAGGTGGCATAAAGAGTAAGAAGGAGCCTGTAGACAAAAAGGTTAAGTTGATGCTGATGAAGCTGCTGAGGTTGAGGTTGACTTTACTGATGATGTGGCGAACAAAGCCAACTAATCTATGGGCAACTTTTCCTTCTAGGTGACATTGGGCGCTGGGGCTGAAGAGGCATCCCCTGTCCGCTCCCATTTCGCGACCATGTGAAAGAAGCTTGGTGAAGCATCTGACGGGAGTCGGTACTACTTTATTCCTGCTTACATACATCATATCATCTCTGCGCTATCAGGTGCCCTGCACCTTCAATCCAGCACCACCTTTTTGGTATAGAGGCACGCTGAACAATAAGCTGGGGTAGATGCTGCATGGTAAGCGGGCACTTGATAACATAACGTATCTCATGATTCGGTGCGACAATCCAGAGTGCGACGTTTTGTTTAAGGCGGTGGGGAGAGGTCATGAACAAAATGATGTTTTGGGGAAAAGAAAGAAAGAAGAAAAAGAAATCGAGAAGCGGTCTGGGTACTGATGATATCTAAAGATAACAGGATCCTATTCTTTCGTAACCGCAGTAAATGCAAGATCCATAAGATAGGGCTGAGCAGAATTTACAATGGAGCAGATTTCATGGAGGATTGTTCTCCACGTCAATTCCAAGTACAGTAAAGGGGTGTCCTTCTGTACGAGGCCAAGCTGTACAACCAATATCAATATGTCTGGAACAATGTCCTGAATCCTCCCATGATGGGAAATGTTTCTTATTTTTGTGAAACTTGGGAATATCACTCTGTACAATTCTGCCTGAGTCACATTTGGCCGAGACGACTCAAAAAGTTTGCGTGTCCTTCAAATGAATCATGTTGATAAGACTAACAGCAAGGATTGATGCCCTGGTTACATATGGAACCTTTGAAAGATTTACAACTAACGTTGGGCCTGCAGCGGACGGATTTGGTGGGAGAGCCGATATGATGATCTGAGATGGAACGGGATTCGGCTTTGGCCTATGCCCGAGCTTTGAGGTTGATCGATTCGTAACTCGTCGGGAACCTGCCATTCCTCAAAACACATCCATCTTCATAACAACTGTTATTGTCAGTTGTAATTGGGATTGCAGCAGTTGTTCTACGCGAGTTGCACCGAGTGTCCATGTCGGCTTTGTGCAGTGTCATTCAGAACACGCGTTTCACGCCGTACCACAGATTCCCACTCTCCTTACGCAGGTTGCAAGACTCAAGAAGAAAAAAAAAGGTCTCTAAATCAAGTTAACCAGCATGCTGCTGTCAATCTCGAGGGGTTCAAGTGCCAAGATTTCTAGAATGAGGGGAACTGTCAAGGAAGTGTAGAGGGTAGATAGGTACAGTACATTAGGAGATGCGTCGATCCCCGATACCCTCCCTGACTGACTATCGAGACCCGAGTGGATTGGCAATCAGAAGCTGAAGAATTGTATTAACTATAGTACTTTCTGACAGGCTAGATTCGTAGTCGGACTATCGTTCAGCAAGGAGTCTGGTCTGTTCCTCATCTTTGAACTGCCTGGTTTAATTGCTAATATGTCCACGGTGCCGAGTAGCCGATCTCAACCCTTGTTCCATGACGCACGCCGCAGCCCTTTGAGACATGTCACCAGAACGTGCTTTAACTCTTGGACTTCTTTGCTAATGAAGCGAAAGCGAAAAAAAGATAAATGAAAGAAGGGGAAAATTCAGGTAGTTTGGCCCGCCTAGTTAGTTTTATCTCTAGCGTTGGTGGAGTGCTCAGGATTCATGCGATAGTATCGAGTATAGTGGTGCTAGATATATGTCACTTTAGTATTTGCCCAATTTCAAGGGCAACTGGCCAAAAACAGTAATTGTTTCGAGGGAGCTTCTTATATTACCCAGCTTCATTCGCAACTGGCTGAAAATCGCAATCGTTTCGAGGGTACTTTTACAGTACGGATTCCGCCCCAGGTTTTTCGTTCCATCCCTCACAATTGCAGCTAATTCGAGCCCATTCTGTTCCTTACGGTGGAGACCGGACTCGGATTCCTGCAACAGTCCGATGCTGTGCCTCGACGACGCTAGACAGAGTAAGACGGGCCTAAAACACGGTAATAACGAAGAACGAACAGAAAGACTCAGCGGCGAAGAAGAAATGGCAGAATCAACAAAATTACCGATATCAGTATGAATCATCCAACATTTGTGGCGGATAGTCTCTAGTGTCCATTCCTATTCGTAACAGAACCAATGGCGAAAGCTCATACTGCAATGCTTACTGTTGTTCAATCCTGTCGGGGAGTTTTCCCCCCTGCTTTCCCTTTCTTCTCTATCAAGGAGCTGCTCTTTCGGCCGACGAATTTCACTCACACATCTGCAGCGCCAACGGGTAAACCCAAGCCCTGGCGTCGTGGGGAGACAGTTGTTTCGCTACCTGGAGTCGGAGTAATTTAGGGGGGGTAGACTGGGGATCAGGGAGGCTTATCTCCATCAATCTCCGCCTAGAAGTTAGGAACTTCTGCCTACCGAGTGTTGGTCGTGATTGTGAAGGGGAAAAACAATATCGTGCGTGGGCTAGTCTGGATGAAGATGAAAGGATTTGATTCTTCTTATTTCTCTCTAACAGTACTACCGGCTACTTCAATCTGTCATTCAATTTGAAATTTACAATCATCTTTGAATCATTTCAAACCATCTACTCCAATCAAAACAAAGCCAGCACAATACGATTCAAACAGCGCTGTAGAAAAAAATAAAAAAAAAAAGGGGGTAGGGTGGTTTTACGAACCGGCCCGCTGGGGAGCTGGGAAGGATGATTGAACGCCCACGAATGACGACGCTATCCCGTTTCTGAGCCACGAATCTCATTCGTTGCAAGGTCGTAAGACAGGGAAGGGAAAGTGCGTGGAGTGTGCCTGGTGTGGGTGTGGACGGGATTCGGTTCGAATTCCGTCCCGACCAACCTAAACTCCCCCTTCCCTTCGTAGTCTGGGTCACCAAGACTTTTCTCGGACACTTACCAGTTCATGGTCCCAGTCTAGGATCAATTCTGGGGTTAATCAATTCAGGTAGGTGCGTGGCCTAGACTATCCTGCGTAATATATACACTCCAGTTCTTGTCCTTCGTGTCATGGACTTTTTGTTCGTTTCTGTTTCTTCTCCTCACTTCACTTCTCTCACTCATTCTTCAACCTTTTGAGAGGTTGGTTGTCTTTCCCCATCGGAAACACCTCGCAGCTCGATCTCGATCTTCATCAAGGGCATCGGATATAGCGTTGCCTTTATTTATTATTTATCTTATCTTTTGTTACATCACTTGTGTTCACCTCGACTACTATTCTCATCATTGTCGCGTCCATATCCGAAAACCTTTCCGGGGCTGTCCCCAACTTGTCGCCCATCCGTAAATCTCCAACTCTTCACTTGAAATCAACTATTCAAAATGGCCGCCGAATTTACAGAAAAGACGCCCGACGTTGGCGCCAGCAGCAACCCCTCGCGGCCGGCTTCTTCGAGCCGAGGCTCAACAGATGTAGACAACCACCGATCTGTAAGAGAAACGCCACCAAGTGATCACGACAACGAAAAACTCGACCTGCAAAAGGCCGATTCCAAAGTCGTGGTCCCTCCCAAATCAGCCGATTCCGACGATGTTTATAAGCATTTGCCTCCTCATTATGCCGAGATTTTACGCCGCCAAGTCGTGAGTCCAGAGGTCAAGCAGGGTGTTGGCATGCTATACAGATATTCCTCGAGAAACGATATCATCATCATCATAATCTCCTCAATCTGCGCCATCGCCGCCGGTGCTGCTCTTCCTCTTATGACGGTTGTCTTCGGTAATCTCCAAGGTACTTTCCAGGGCTACTTCGAGCAAAAGTCCACCTACAACGAATTTACCGACCAATTGGTCAAATATGTTCTCTACTTTGTCTACCTCGGCGTTGGTGAATTTGTCGTTACTTATATCACCACTGTCGGCTTCATTTATACGGGTGAACATATCAGCGCCAAGATTCGAGAGCACTACCTCGAAAGCTGTATGCGCCAGAACATTGGCTTCTTTGACAAAATCGGTGCTGGCGAAGTCACAACCCGCATCACTTCGGATACAAATTTGATCCAGGATGGTATCTCTGAAAAAGTGTCCTTGACTTTAGCAGCCCTTGCCACTTTTATTTCAGCCTTTATCATCGGCTTTGTTAAATATTGGAAGCTTACCCTCATCTTGTTCTCTACAGTCGTTGCGATTGTGGTTAACATGGGCGGTGGCTCGGCTTTCATCATGAAGTATAACAAACAGAGTTTAGAGGCATATGCTCACGGAGGCAACCTTGCCGATGAAGTTATCAGTTCAATCCGCAATGCCATCGCATTCGGCACTCAGGACCGACTTGCCCGACAGTACGACGCACACCTTAGAAATGCTGAGTACTTTGGTTTCCGTGTCAAGAGTGCTCTCGCATGCATGATTGCTGGTATGATGTTGGTTCTTTATCTTAGCTACGGTCTTGCTTTCTGGCAAGGCAGCCACTTCCTTGTCAACCGGGAGACTGAGCTCTCCAACATCTTGACCATTCTCATGGCAGTCATGATCGGTGCCTTTCAGCTTGGCAACGTTGCCCCTAATGCGCAGGCCTTCACCAACGCTGTCGCCGCCGCCGCCAAGATCTTCAACACCATTGACCGAGAGTCTCCTTTGGACCCTACCACGGATGAAGGTATCAAGCTTGATCATGTCGAAGGCCACATCCGCCTGGTCAATATTAAGCACATTTACCCTTCTCGCCCCGAGGTCACTGTTATGAATGATGTGAGCCTCGATATCCCTGCTGGCAAGGTCACCGCCCTTGTTGGTGCTTCCGGCTCTGGCAAGAGTACTATTGTCGGTCTGGTTGAGCGCTTCTATTCTCCTGTCGAAGGCACTGTTTTGCTCGACGGACATGATATTTCCAAGTTGAACCTGAGGTGGTTACGGCAGCAGATGGCTTTGGTCAGCCAGGAACCAACTCTTTTTGGCACCACCATCTTCCACAACATCCGTTACGGCTTGATTGGAACACCCCATGAGAATGCAAGCGAGGAGAAGCAACGGGAGCTGGTCATTGAAGCAGCCAAGAAGGCCAATGCCCACGACTTTGTGTCTTCTCTCCCTGAAGGCTACGAAACGAACGTTGGTGAGAGAGGATTTCTCCTTTCCGGTGGTCAGAAGCAGCGTATTGCAATCGCCCGCGCCGTGGTTTCCGATCCAAAGAGTAAGTCATTTGACCCCTTCCTTTGTGGCCATGCCAGCTAACTTGACCAGTTCTTCTACTCGACGAAGCCACCTCTGCGCTTGATACTAAGTCTGAAGGTGTAGTACAAGCTGCTCTGGAGAATGCTGCCGAAGGCCGTACCACCATCACCATTGCTCATCGTCTCTCTACAATTCGAGATGCCCACAACATCGTTGTCATGGCTGAGGGCCGTATTGTGGAACAGGGCAACCATAACGATCTTCTTGAGAAGAAGGCTGCCTACTACAAGCTTGTTTCCGCACAGAACATTGCCGCTGCTGAGGAAATGACTGCCGAGGAGCAGGCAGCTATCGATGACGAAGACGAGACGCTCATTCGCAAGATGTCAACTACCAAGGAGGGTGGTGTCGTCGACCCTGACGACGACATCACTGCCAAGCTCAACCGTTCTACGACCGCCAAGTCGGCATCCAGTTTGGCTCTCCAGGGCCGCAAGCCAGAGGAAGAACACCATTACAGCCTCTGGACATTGATCAAACTTATTGCTTCTTTCAACAGTCCTGAATTAATGTACATGCTCATCGGTCTCTTCTTCTCGGCAATTTGCGGTGGTGGCAATCCTACGCAAGCCGTTTTCTTTGCCAAGCAGATTGTGACACTATCTGTCCCAGTCACGGACCAGAACCGACATCAGATGAAGAAAGATTCGGACTTTTGGAGTGCCATGTATGTGATGCTCGCCTTTGTGCAGTTTGTGGCGTTCCTCATCCAGGGTGTTCTGTTTGCCAAATGCTCAGAACGATTGATTCATCGTGTTCGGGACCGTGCATTCCGGACCATGCTTCGACAGGATGTCGCCTTTTTCGACCGTGACGAGAACACCGCCGGTGCACTCACTTCGTTCCTGTCGACCGAGACTACTCATGTTGCTGGCCTCAGTGGTGCGACCCTGGGCACGCTTCTGATGGTCCTGACGACTTTGATTTCCGCCTGCGCCCTGTCACTCGCGATCGGCTGGAAGCTCTCACTGGTCTGCATAGCTACCATCCCCGTCCTTGTAGGCTGCGGCTTCTTCCGCTTCTACATGCTGGCGCACTTTCAACGTCGATCCAAGGCTGCCTACGACTCATCGGCCAGCTTTGCCTCTGAAGCGATTTCTGCCATTCGCACAGTGGCCGCCCTGACCCGGGAAGATGACGTGCTCCAGCAATACAGGAACTCTCTTGCAGTTCAACAGCGCCGCAGTCTAATCTCCGTCCTCAAGTCGAGCTCACTCTACGCTGGATCACAGTCCCTTGTATTTGCGTGCTTCGCTCTTGGTTTCTGGTACGGCGGTACGTTGATTGCCAAGCTCGAATATGGCATGTTCCAGTTCTTCCTCTGTTTTATGGCTATTGTCTTTGGCGCGCAGTCCGCCGGAACCATCTTCTCTTTTGCTCCTGATATGGGCAAGGCACACCACGCAGCTGGTGAGCTGAAGAAGCTTTTCGATCGACAGCCAGTGGTGGACGCGTGGTCTGAGGAAGGAGAGCGTCTTAGTCACGTCGATGGTACGCTCGAGTTCCGTGACGTGCATTTCCGTTACCCGACCCGGCCTGAGCAGCCTGTTCTTCGTGGCCTCAACCTTATCGTCAGGCCCGGTCAGTACGTCGCTCTCGTCGGTGCCTCTGGCTGCGGTAAGAGTACCACAATTGCTCTTCTCGAACGCTTCTACGACCCTCTGTCTGGCGGCATCTTCATCGATGGAAAAGAAATCAGCAAGCTTCACATCAACGATTACCGATCTCACATTGCTCTTGTCAGCCAGGAGCCAACGCTCTACCAGGGTACAATCAAAGAAAACATTCTCCTTGGAACTCCGAAGGAGGATGTGTCAGATAAAGCCATCGAGTTTGCCTGCCGCGAGGCCAATATCTATGACTTTATTGTCTCACTTCCTGAAGGATTCAACACTGTTGTCGGTAGTAAGGGCGCTCTCCTGTCGGGTGGTCAGAAGCAGCGTATCGCCATCGCACGTGCCCTGATCCGTGACCCCAAGATCCTTCTCCTGGACGAGGCCACTTCTGCTCTGGATTCAGAGTCTGAGAAGGTTGTGCAAGCGGCATTGGATAAGGCGGCTAAGGGCCGCACGACGATTGCCGTGGCTCACCGTCTCAGTACAATTCAGAAGGCGGATGTGATCTACGTGTTTGACCAGGGACGCATCGTGGAGCAAGGCACACACTCGGAGTTGATGAAGAAGAACGGACGATATGCAGAGTTGGTGAATCTCCAGAGTCTTGAGAAGCAGAAGTGATTGTTGGCTGTGTATATGAGGCACATACTATGGCCTTTTTCTATTCATTGTGGCATTTAAGCATGAGTACAGAGCATGAATGGCGTTTTGAGGTTTAACTGAGGCTGAAGAAGCTGTTGATCAAGAGTAAAAAGAGGGAGCGGCGTTGGGGAGTGCAATATCATCGCATCTCACGCAAACTGAACAGTAATATTATACATATAATCTAAGTTTCTACATATCCATCAAGCTTATTTAACGACATTGGAGGCGCTGTTGATTTTAGGTAGTATCATATTGTGATGTGTGATGTTTTTTCGATTTGTACATGTCCTCCTTACCAAGATGCAATCCGTAAAGTCCCTTCTACTCGTACGAACTGGATAGTAATGAGGCGATACGATAGGGTCAGGCGAGTGGCAAATGACGTACATATTTTCGATACTTGGTTAAATTGAACACGCTGGCGTTGCTCCAATAGACAATGGATTGACATCTCTTTTAAGAAGGCCTCTACTAGTTTGTGGTGAGCGAATGTGGACAGAGAGCTAGCGCAGGTGGCCGTCTCTAGTTCTTCAGTTGTAGCTCCAACGGACGGATTCTTCAACCCCTCCATCTCTTTTGGGGATCTTACATGTCTTGGCAGGGGAGCAGAAAATCTCGTTGGTCAATGTTTGCCTGAGAAAGTTCTTAACTGTGCATGTGCAGGTGCTTAAATGGGATGTGGGCGTATGTGGGTTAACGGCGCACAGAGGGAATGCAACCAATGTAAGCTGACGATGTCGAAGAGAAGCATGGACGATGGAGTCTGTCATCTTAGGTACGGTACGTTGGGTACACCATCTCAGCTTTTGTGTGTGCGCGCGTGTGCGTGTGTGTTTCTGGAGTCACCTGAAAAAGACCGACGACGGTGACATCTAGTTCGGTGCTGAAGATGGGCTGAGAAACGGGGCACATAATAAGATGAAAGAGGCGATATGTTTTCTCGACCTGAACATGTCGGTCAAGACAAGGGGGTGGAAAGAAACGAAACGGATGAGAGCCTGGGGGGAAAGCTGAGAAAGTTTAAAAAAAGAAGTGGGAAAACGGTGAAGATGGGGGGTTTTCCATTCTGCACAAGCAATTGCTGCAGGTGGGTTGCAGAGAATGCCTCGTTATGAACCATAGAAAAGTGTCCCTTTTCCATAGTGTCGTGGTTTGGTGTTTGGACAAGGGGGGGAAGAACGGTGGTGATGGTGGTGATGGTGGTGGGATACCTAGTCGAAGAACAGGGGGTAATGGCCTACATAAGCGAAATTAAAAGACAGGCTTGGACTCCAAATCCAGCTACGCTATCTCCTGATTCTCGACTATTGCTGTGCCGTTCTCGTTCTGTCTGCACTTTTTTCTTACCTTCACGCGGCCCCGGCATTGTGGGAGGGAAGAGAAACAAAACAAAACGAACATGCAGTCATCTTTTGTTTTCTGTATATTCCTGGGATGGTTGCAAGTTCAGGCGCACACCGGGTTGGATTGGTCTGTTTTATTCTTCATGTGCCGCAGGGCTACCCTTCTTTCGGAGGATTTAGGTTGTGTAGTGATTCCCTCTTCCCACGTTTAGACGAGGAACACCATAGCTCCGCGATGAGACAAGGATTGAGTAACCTTCCAAGTTCAAGCAAGCTGATTGAACGCGCGTTGTTACTGAGACATTTCTTAACTTCTCTCTCTCTCTCTCTCTCTTTTCTTTCTGGTTCTATCTTAGTTGTGGCACTCTCCCGTTGTGGCCTGACAAGCTGTGTATGGGTTCTCGTTGGACCATGCGCAGATTGACGAATTGCTTGGCGTGGATTCTCTAAAAAGGTCTGGACAACGTCTAGTCTACCTGATTAATGGGGGAGCCTAAACCAGATAACTGGGATTTAAGATGGGAAACGGATATCAAGGAAACGTGCGTGTGATCTGTGTTGGGTGATGTCTGTGACATCTCGAAGGAGCTGCGAGATCTAATGTGTTTCCAGTGAATCTACAGAGATAGTAACCACGCTTGAGGACCATGAAGTAAGTAATCGACGGTAATCAAAGATACCCGATTCTCTAAAAGCTGACTTATCTACAGTACATCCAAGTTGATGATTATTACTCTATCGACACATTTACCGCGATATACCCATCCATTGAACCATTAATAGTGGCGCCCTCGCCTAATGCAAGAGCAGAGCGCAAAAAAAGCCCCATTCAATAAACCGACAGACTAATGCAAGTCGATGCAAGCCTCGGGAGGACCTTGCATGATGAATGTGGAACTCTGACACCCAATTTGGGAAAAGCGTCTTCATATCAACGCAACGTTTAATTATTGTTGCTGTTCCTGTTCCTGTGCCTGAAAAAAAGGAAGTTGTGAATTTTTAAATCAACAAACTCCTTCCCTCCCTTGTGACAGAGGTGGAAAAGGAAGGAAAGCGACAAATAAACAAGAAGAAGGAACAAACCAGAAACAATTCAAAACAACAGGATCACTATCCGGACAACTTCACAGCTACATCATCTAAAACCCCCGTCTTCACCTCAATTCTTCAGAACTCCATTACACATACAACACCATAAAACGAAATAATATCTCCAGGATCAAGCTTCGCCCCCCCATGGACCCCTGACTCCCCTCTCCTACTC
>JABFFC010000504.1:0-14518 GCA_013623535.1 Fusarium penzigii
CCCCGCTTCATCATCCCACCCCCCGCAAAATTGACAAAAAACTTGTCCACCATAACGTGACCAATAAGGTTTCCCCCCCCCCCCCCTTCCCCAAACTCACTCCAAGCCTCCCGAGATGTTAACACTGGGGGCCTTCCTGGCCGGCGGCGACCCGTGGGGAATGTCCATCAACTGCGCCGGGAACAAACTGATGGCCGCCCCTCATTTGGTACTCTCCACATTGGCCGGCGGGTGAGTCTCGATGACAAACGGATTCCGGGGCAGGATTGGACTAGTTGGTCATATAATTGTCCATGTCCCAGCGTTATCACGGCTGTCCCGGCTGGTCGTTGTCGGTCTTTCTCTTTTTGTTCTTGTTTTCAGGAGGCTAGAGTAGAGGAGTATTTAGGAATAACGGGACAATGGCGTCAAGTCAGACCACTTTCGCACAAACATGTGTCAACACTAATAAAACAGGGAGACAATGGGTAGGATTCAACCTATATGGTCATGTAATTATGAGGCTTTATAATCTCATACTTCTGCTTTATAATCTCATACTTCTGCTTTATAATCTCATACTTCTGCTTAACACGTCGGTACAAAAGACAGAGCCCCGACGCTCAGAGCCGTCAAGACCACTATGATATTCACCCTTATCCCCCAGGTCATCATCACCCACGAATTTTAGCTCCCAAGGCCTCAGGTTCATCAGACCCTATTTTATATTGACCTCGGCCACTAGCTGATCCGACGGCGTCGGTGTAGCTGTGGTTGGTGAAGACAGACGGCATAACTTGTACTGTCCGTATCGTTTGGTATCCGCCATCTCTTCGTCCCGCGTTTTTGTCCACTGGAAACAAGCTGGGACAAAGCCGTCCTCTTTCCCTTCTTTGACCATGGTTGAGGATCGACGAGAATCGGTTGCTCGTCCTTAGTAGCCCCCGCAAAGAGTATTTCTGTTGAAGCCTTGTGTGTTTCCACTGCTGAACCGGCTCTCAACGTCTTTTCTGGGAGAGCCACGTTGATCATACTGTACTTTTCTAACTCTTCCATATTCTTGCCCCAGTCTCTCACTGCTCCCAGAACGGCAGGTTTCTTGGATAATCCGTTTCTAAGGATAGTGGAGCACCGGTCAGGTCCGTGACTCAAAGGGCCTGCATGATCGTAGGCATTGAATAGTTTGGGGTTGGTCGCGTCGCCAATGTAGTATGCCTTGAAGCTTGCTTTGCCGTAAGATACCATCAGCGTTCATCTCAGTGACATATGAGGTGAGACGACACAAGATTCCACGAGGGGAGTGGCTGGATATAGAGATTTCTCGAATTTTCGGGATTGAGACTGTGGTGTGTTGATGATGGGCCTGCTGCTGAAGGAATGGGTGGTGGCACTTCAGAGTAGGCCGATGACAAGTTCTCTTCGGCAGGGAAGGGAATTTCTGTTTAATATTTTTCGTCTTTGTCGCTCATCTCGAGTCAATTGGGCGTTTGTAACTGACAGTGTCTGGTGGTGAAGCTGATAGTCGAGGATTGCAAGCCTCATACAAGAGCTGAAAGGGACCGGCCAGGATCTTGGATCAACTAAAGAGGACGGATGGATATAAGCATAAGTTATGATGATGGTTAGATGGTGGACGAGGTATAATGCAACATTTAAGTTAACCTGATACCAAACTGTATAATGTTGGTTTGGTGGCCCTTTGGTGGCCCATCTCAAGGTAGATGTGACTGGAGTCACAGTCCAATAGCCGTCAGTCTTGTCACTTGGCGACTACAGGGATTATTTGTCAAGAAACGGTAAGTTTTATGGATGAGTGCTCGTATTGTGTCCGGGATGGTAACCGGTCGATGATGATTGTGTTGATATTCCAGTCTCAGTCAACACTCCCAGCCCAATGTATATTTTATTGAGATTAGCTATGTTGGTCTCAATACGAACTCTCGCTAAAAATATTAATTATCGTCTCATCGTAGACAGTCGTAACTCTGACCAGTTTAGAGGCCATTACTCTTGCAAGAAAATACTCCTCCAACAGCGCCAGCTTCATACTGATCGATAATGCCCTGGACACTGACATACGTGCCCAACGTCAGGTAGAGAAAACCCGTAAGGATAATAATAACGTTCAAAACCACCAGCAACTTGTCAATAATGGGCTGTCGAGTCTTGCCAACCTTCAAATCGGCCTGTCGCATACGGAAGTAGGCAAGACCCCAGAAAATGAAGCCGAACCAGCAGTTGAAGAGGGAAGACATGACAGACAACACTGGCGATGTTAGTATTTTGTATTGTGCGTTTGAGTCTTGTCAGTAACTTACAAGAGGAAAAGAAGGGAATAACCTCAGCAATGATAAAAGACGCAATCCAGCTAATAAGCAGACTGAATCCCCACCAGAACCAACCCTTGAAGGTATGCTCAGTCAAATGCTTGGAATCCTTGAACATGCGGAAGAAGATGAATCGGCAAGTCACGGAGGCGTAAAGGCAGCCGACAAAGATGATGGTTGGGATCATGAAAGAGTATGAAACCTTTTTGTACGTGTCGTTCAGGACACCAAATGCTGGAGTGACCATGTATTGGTTACCGGTGTATACGTAAATGACAGCGCCAACAATGCTGAAGGTGATGATTTCCGCAATGGTACATGCCCAGAGAGCTTTGGGGAAGTCACTGAAACACGTTAGATTGAAACAAGATGATCACAGGCTGAAAACAACATACCGAGGATCGCGCATCTCAGCGATAAAGCTAGGTAGCGTGGTCTGTCCGATAAATGTATAGCTCATGTTCATAAACGCTGACATTCCTGTAACAAGTGTCGTGGTCTTGGGCGTCCAGATGGAAATGATTGGCTCGCCTTGTTCGGGGTACCCGGCTGGTTTTCCCTCAACACCAGCAAAGACAGTAGCCAGCAGAACCGAGATGAATGTGAAAAATGCCGACCCAAATCCCAGCTTGGAAAGCATGTTAAAGGTACGTGGCAAGGAACCAAGCCAGCTGATTATGGCAACAATAGCAGCGAACAGGACTGTGCGACAGGCGCGGATTGTGTCGGCTTCGGTCATGGTGTTCATGTAAATGGCGCCGACGAGGACGTGAAGGGCCTGGATAAACGTGTTGTTGAGAGTGAACATGATGGCTGTCCACCACCAAGCCCATTTCTGATTCCACCACAGCATTTGTCCAAGATCGCACACATCACGAACTTCAGGGTGTCGCAGACAAAATTCCCACAGGACCAGACTGGTGTAGAGAACGAGGCCCGCGACCACCGCTGTCAGAATAAGACCAGGCACGAGACCAAGCAGACTATAAGACCATGGGAAGCTCATAATGGAGAGCACAATGTACTCGCTAAATAAAAGTCCGGCTGTCTTTTGCCAGGAACATGTACGGTATTGAATACCGTTACCGGCTTCCGCTGCGACCTGCTTGCTCAAAATATCGGCGGCGCTCGTATCCGTGTCACTAGCATCGTGAACGAGATGTTCTGCGACGGGTTCGATGCGAGGTCCAATGACGACGTTTTTCCCACCGAAGGCCGAGGCAAGCCATGGCGACCGTCGCGTCGGGTTGGAGGTGTCAGAGTCGGGGTATGAGCCAGTCTTGGTATCCATGATGGGTATTGACGACGTTCAATCCAACACGTGGAGAACGATTACAAGAACAAGAAAAAGAAAAAGGAGGGGGAAAGCCTTGTTCTTGGCTATCTCTTGGCCGCAGATGCCAGATGACTTGGCGATATGAAATCCAACGACAAAAGGGTGGAATGGGTATAAAACAGGGTATCAAAGTGCAGGAGGATGGGTTTTATAAGGTGTCCAGGAAGAAGAAGACGGGGAGTCGATCACTGAGAAGAAATGGGACGGGACATCCATGATTAATTATATACGACCCTGAATAAAAAATTCAGATTGGCTCTAAAGAAAAGGTAGAAACCTGCTGTTTTGACGGTTTCCCCGACGATCCGCTACGAAACGACACTCGAGCGATCAACCGACAACCCATTTTTTTTTTACCTCTCAATTCAATGCTGCCTAAAAACTAAGCATCACGTCAACGCGGGGGGGTTCACTATCCTGTTGGTAGATCACGACATGGCAGGGGGGGTCAATGACGTTGGAGGGAGGGTCCCTTGGTCAAGGTTTCGTCTTGAAGGGTTGAGGTGACGGGGAGAATTAGTGGTTCAGTGAGAATGAACGGGGAGTTGACGAGATGAGTGATTAATGGAAAGGGAATGCACATGAAAAGACTGGATATTTGTCAGAGTTTTATTCATCAAACTGTGTAAATGATTGTTTGTCTGCTTTGCTGTAAATGAGGTTGTTGAACATGACGCAGATGCTACGATATGACCAGAGCTGCTTCAGACCTTACCACCCATACCGGCAATTAATCAACGCAATAGAATCCTCCAAGCACGCAATTTGACTGCCTTGTACTGGTACTGTAACCTTTGGTAGATCCGCCCTGGAAATCACTTCAATTGGGGGGGTCGGAGGGACACGCCATTTGGTGAGCCCATCTCACGAGTCCACCATGCCGGTTTTTAGAGGCACAATCCTTTGTAAATTAATGCATGTCCTTTGTGTACGGTATTGTAATGGTTGTTTTTTTTTTGAAGCTTACGAGCTAAGCTTACTCCGTTTAAGCTTGTTTTCTTGCACTGGTGGTTGAGCTAGGGAGATTCAAGACAAGAGAGAAATTTGTGTGGCTGGAGTCATTGCATCATGTAATACCCACAGGCTCGGGGAGTTTGATCCTGTTGAATGCTTGCCATGTTTTGGCGCTTGTGTCTTCCAATCAGTGTTGTCCTTGGTGGTATGATTGAGGTGGGAATGATCAAGGCCAAGCCGGGTAGACGGGATGAGGATCTTGAGAACTGACAATGGGATGTTCTGAGTCAAGTTACACAGAACGTCCATTACGTATCGACATGATCACGGCAGACCTGCAACCCGTGGGAGAATAAGTTATAATGTCGGCGTGTCCGCTCCTTCGTTGTGTTAATATGGAAGATATCATGGCTGTGATGGTTGCTAGGATTGGATTGGACTGGGTTGAAATCGTTTATGGCATTCTTTTACGTCAACAGTCACCAAACAATCCCACGAGCAAGATGACATGTTGTGCAAGAATGATATCAGATCCGACAAATAAAATAATTCGGTTATGGGCCAGGATATCCGCCTATTTGCCCTCACTCACACCCTCGACAACGAAAGGCTTCACCAATGCAGCATTAATGTGTTTATTGGAAACCGAACTCTGCATCCTTCAAGTGTAAGTGCACTCGGGTTGGATTTGCAGTCAGTTGAGTTAATCAAGGCGATCGTCTTTGTTAGAAAACAAACTGATTGCTCACTGATCATTGCAGCTGCTCAATCAAATAAATAATACCCGTAAGTAATTCAAAATCACGACCCTGACATGAGCTGAATGGGGTGCGGGATGGTATAAACAAGTATCATGAAGCTATTACTTCTTCAGCAATGCAACAATTGAACACAGTAAAGAGACTTGACTAATTATACAATAAATCGCCTCAATACTTGGTTTGATTGCTAGCTTATAACGTGGATTTCCTCTCACAGATGTCATGAAAAGTACAACTCGAGGGTGTCAAAGCACATTTGAGTCTAAATAACAAGCCTACAAAGTATGAGTAATCGTTTCTTCTAGGTATCAATTGGATCTCTGGTATAATCTCGTTACTCACACAAAGCTTCCTGATAAAAAGTTTCTTTAGAGATGAGCCTTCAAAGACGTTGGAAGGTGCATGCAATACCACTGATTGATGTCACAGTTGAGGTTTCGCTGTTGCCTTTCTATCGATTTGATCTAATTCACCAGCAAGTCTCGTCAGGTAGTATGGTCAAGTCATGTCAACATGGTTGATTGAATCCCGATCACCTGACGCCGAAGCTCAAAGGTTAACTGGTGTATTTAATGGTTCATCGCAGTGACAAGCTTGGGAAGGTGGTGAGAAAGTAGCATATTCTTATTTTCTTCTTTATAAATTGTTATATACATACCTATATTCCCCATTACTGACTTGAATTATCGGGATCTAAGCATATATAAGGCGTGTGTTGTCAACGTCCCTGAGAGAAGCCAACAGTCAAGGCCGTAAATAGGGTACACAAACTATATAGCATCTCCACTACGTTAATTGCAGGCTGAGACAGAGTTCGTTGTCAATTTAGTATAAAAGACAATCTCTGGGTTCAATCATCGTGACATGCTAGGCCGGAGGATAGGGCTGTTACTTTGAATACTGGATGGGGATTAGAAAATCTAAAGAAATGTTAAATTCATTGCTAGTGTACACATGGATACAAAGGCAAACATATATAGATATATATCCTGAAATTGAGATTCGATTGGAAACGAAACTCTGTCAGTCGTGATGCCTGAACTTGATGACATCTTTACTAACCCTCCGAATGGTTAGCACGACAGTTATGGCATTCTTCTCCTCGGGAACTAGTTCTGACAGTACCAATTCCTGTCTTTCCAGATAATCGTCGATTTATTCAGTCTCTGCTTGACATTCTGACAAGGCAAGGTCTCAGTATGCATGAACATGGGCAACCAATGGGACAGTACTCTCGTCGCGATGATAACGACTACGAACGTTGTCTATATTTTGGTATTTCAGTCTTAAGAATCGGCTTTCCATCATTAGATCACATAACATATTGATGCTATCTACGTTCTACTCGAACTAATGCTTGGTGTTATCCGACCCACGAGTAATCCACAGACTTCGTCACCAACGATGTATATTCTCTATACATTTGTAAGTACCTTATACTGAGTTATTCCAGTAGATTAGACACAGATGCTTATGCGGGCTATTGACAGATACTAATTCTTCAAGCGCGCAGCTTTAATCGTGAATTATTGCGCATTCTTTCACATGAGTGACCCTATCAGATTTGCTTATCTAGTAAAAGGAACAATCAATACATGCGGGTGATAACAAAGCCATAGGGTATGCAAGACTGTTTACTATCTAAAAAGATGGCGCTTATAGTATTCCAATTTCTGAGCCTCTCGAAGTGTTCTTCTACCCAATTAATTATGGAATTGTACAATCCGATCCAAAGACAAGACAATAGGATAGATATTCCTATTCCAAATCATCTGATGTCTTGTCCTCGACCGTATCTCATCCCAACATTTTCATGATAGTCGAACCACTATAAAAGCCTCTTCATCATTGATATTATCCTGTTCAGGAAACCAGTACGCCGTACTGGAAGAAAAATAAAAACTCGCAGACTCACATTGACCGCTTCCGCATGGCCCCATCGGGGCTGCACTGAAAAAGGCATGTGGTAAGTGAAATTTGGGTTAGGTATGATTGTTTGTGGATGTGATCGACATCGTAGCTTGCAATTGTCCCCAGGTTCAAGATGCGATGCTGCACGCTTTACATGTCCTTACTGGTGGATCAAAGAAAGAAAATACGAGAGTGCCGGCGGCTAATCCTTTACTAGGCAATTAAGTACGATACTAACGTTGGAGCGTTAAAATGTGAGTTATTTCCATAGACCTAGACCCTATCCAGTTGTGTGATTTGACGACAGATCACAACCCTGCCTGCTCATCATTTCCATACCTTCCTATTTCCTCCACCCTCTTCTCAGCCTTGTCTCAGTCCTTTCTCAGCTGACACTGTCCTAAAAGATAAGATATAGTCTGCATCCTCGACAATCTCATCACCAACAACAACCCCTCCCTTCCCGAACGCCGAGAATGCGGGCAGCCAGATAGAAAAATGCATGAAAGAGATCAGTATGGGACCATCTGCTTGGCTGTCTCTGGCCAAGGAATGGGTGACATGCTGATATTTGGCAGCGAATGGGTGAACTTGATGGATTGGGGGATACTCTGTACATAGATGCACTTACAATTAATTCGTGGGCGGGTCACACAAGCTTTGCTGGAAAGTCTTGGTGTTGATACGATTTAGGAAGTTGTTTAATAGTGACTGACTATGACCAGGGAATAGTGTGGCCCAGGGCTGTTTATCCTCAAATCTCTCCCCTCCACCAGTAAGTACCTCCTAGGTCGATTATTGATATGTCTCAGCCATACCAGCACATCCTAAGCTTGACAGTTCACTCAATTGGAATCAATGCAAAATCGAGTCATTAGTCTAATCCGCCACAGGACCCCACCAGCCGAGGCCTATTCACCTGTCATTACCAGCATAGTCTGCGCTCAAACCCTCAATGTAACCTCACTATCACCGGCAGTTTGAGATGTCTCTGGACCTGCCTAATGTAGCCTTGCGTCAGGGGTCTCAACCCTCCTCACTTAGTCCCGGAGCATACTACCCCGCGTAGGCATGGGGAAGTTGACTGTCTCTTCTCTTCAATCTCTCGAGCGAGATAAAAATGCAGTAGAAAACACTTCAAAATCAGATAAATCAAAAAGTCCCTGCGGTAGTTGCATGTCCATGGTCCGGTCCGGTCCGCTCACGATGCATCTTACATTACCTTCCTTCCTATACAGTCTCCGCTCCTCTCCGCCCCTTCGTATCATGGCCTTTCAAGGGCGGACCTGTCGGCCTTGCACAGGTAACGGCCGATGAGACAATTTATCGACCTTCTATTAACGCTTAG
The DNA here is from genome assembly GCA_013623535.1 of Fusarium penzigii. Classification (NCBI taxonomy): domain Eukaryota; kingdom Fungi; phylum Ascomycota; class Sordariomycetes; order Hypocreales; family Nectriaceae; genus Fusarium; species Fusarium penzigii. The sequence goes on from JABFFC010000504.1 coordinate 8,617, forward strand.
GTGCTCCGATGGACAACAGCTGAGCGAGTACCGGGACCACCTTACGTGCTGGGCCAAGACCCGAATAAGGCATCTCAGTTAGATGCCACTTGGACGGTTTGGGCATGTCACATCGAATAGACCCAACTACACACTGGATGAAAACTGCAGGTGGATTGACAGTTTGTCTCAATGCTTGATTTTTGGACTGCGTCAAGGCTTGCTATCTATCGTGATGGATGGTTCAGATGTCGATATCAGACTAATTGTCTTGACTATAAAGTGTCGACATTTCCCTTTGACGAAGCAACTTTTGAATATCCTCATCCAACAGTCCAGTCTCTCCTGCCCATCACCTCCAACACCCTTCCTGACCGGTCATCATGCTCTTCAAGTCTTTCTTCCTTGCCGCCCTGGCTGCCACGTCGGCATCTGCCCGCGTTTCCATCCGAGATGATGCTCCCAAGCGATTCCAGTGTGGTACCTCGGAGCCTGATGCTGAGCACATCGGTATGAGCAAGCTTCTGGCTGCTCAGGAAGCCAAGGCTGCCAAGTCGGGGGACTTAACCACCCGAGCCACGATCAACGTCAATGTTTACTTCCACGTCGTGGCTTCGGCTCAGACTGTCGCCGGGGGATGGTTGACGGTAAGATGAATGACTTGCCGAGAGTTGTGTCATGGACTAACAGATTGTCTAGGATACGATGCTGAACAACCAGCTCGCCGTTCTTAACCAGGACTTTGCTCCCCACGGCATTGCCTTTTCTCTCAAGGGCACTGACCGAACTGTCAACACTGTTTGGGCTCGTGACGGTAACGAGCTTGCCATGAAGCAGTCTCTCCGCAAGGGAACCTACTCGGACCTCAACATCTACTTCCAGCCTCGCCTCAACCAGGACGCTCTCGGTTACGCTTACTTCCCCACCTCTGTTTCCACCGGTAGCACTGCTTACTACCGTGATGGTGTCTCTGTCAACTCCCAGACCGTCCCCGGTGGTTCCTTGACTTCCTTCAACCTCGGAAAGACTGCTGTTCACGAGGCTGGTCATTGGTTCGGTCTCTACCATACTTTCCAGGGTGGCTGCACCGGCTCTGGAGACTCCGTCGCCGACACTCCCGCCCAGGCCAGCTTCAGCTCTGGATGCCCCGTCGGTCGTGACTCTTGCCCCAACCAGCCCGGCCTTGACCCCATCACCAACTACATGGACTACTCTGACGAGTAAGTTTTTCCTGAAATGATTCTGTTTTATATTGCATAGCTAACCATGATTGAATAGTTCTTGCTACGAGGAGTTCACCGCTGGCCAGCAGACCCGTATGTACAGCTTCTGGAACACCTACCGTGGTTAAGGGGATGAGGGTGAAGGGATTCTGGATGTTGGTTGAAATGATGAAGTTGATTGGATATGTTGCTATCCGATTCGTCAGTTTCTGATATGTAGTTATGAGTTGAAACTGTTGTGCTTATGTGATGACGAAGTCAATGGTAGAGAATGAATTTCACCGAGGTTATCGGATTCGAAGACTCTCAGTTGTGAACCGTACTATATGTTACTTTGATGTTTGTTTCACTATCTATCTCTAAAAGGCTAAGCATTAGAGCAGATAGCACTCTCGAATACTAAACGATATTTCATCATACCTGGGAAAATATAGTATCATGGTATAGTAAGAGATGCATTTCCTAGCATGATTCTAACTTGGTAGTACTTCGTGGTACTCACCTTGATATTCATTTGACCAAGACTAATGTTCTTGTATGTTCACGCTCATAACTATATGTTAATGCTGTTATGCCCTTGCTTATTATAACAGCTAATTGGTCAATTTTGAAAATTCCAGCACCAGAGTATTGATTTTCTGGGACTTGGAAGAAGCCCTGCACTATCTCTAATGGTGCTGTCTTGGCACAGCTCGTTATACCGCTTATCAAGTCAACATTTCAGAACCTCAAGATATAAATACCCTCGGTACGCACCGAGTTACTTCTAGCTTGAACAACTGACTAATCACGTCAAGAGTATATCGACACAGCATCACCTTTCACTAAGCAAGATTAGAACTATACATCCGCAAGGATCAAACACGTGGAAAAGGCGTGTCCTTATCCCCGATGCTACTGCAAGACATCGAGACTTGACGTATCGAGCCATGAGATATGGTCCGTACTTTATAAGCGGCAGACTAGTGAGACAAGATCTGTTCCAGAGGAAGGTTTCCATGAACCCGGCACAGTTCCCCAGAATCTAGATGCATCTGGGGATATACCTTGCCATACAATTTAGGCCAGTCACTTCTGATAGAATGTTGACTAGAAGTGTTGTTCATGATGGCTTTGATTCCTGTCTAGCGTAAGGCTATACAAAGGACATGCATCGATGACCCTTTACTACTCACTTGCATATCTTCTGCAATCCTAACCAACGATTTGTCTTGCTGAGGTGGAAGAAATGCCATACTCCATAAGTTCAACACTGTACAAGGGACATGGTACTTTGTTCGACCCCACGGAAGGATATAGATTTTCTCTCTGTTGGTCATGTCTGGTATAGATGAACGGGATTAACTTCGTGCGCAGGCAAATATGAGTTGGCTAATCAAAGCAGCAATAACAGCCATCTGAAATCGAATCAGTTCCTCTCCACGAATCGAGTCCATCCAATAATTTCATAAAACCCACTCAACCCATACTTTCGATTTAGCAGACTATGGAATCTCTTGGTGCAACTACAAGATAACAGGTTAAATTCTAGGCATAATGTAACGTCAAGGTGGCACACGACGTGGATGTTCTTTGTTCTAGAAAAGACAAAGCCACTACGACCAACCAAACTTGTCGATCCTTGCAGCTTGCCCGAATTCTCCCTCCGATGACTGAACAAACCTGATTGGTAGATCAAGATCTGGTCCACCCCAACCAATGCAACGCTTGAGTCGGCCATTCCCGACTTGCTCGTCATGGATGTCGACATGCCGGACCGACAGAGCTACCCCAAATTCCAGTTCTCCTCCAAGCTAAGCAAACCATCCTATCCTGTGCCATCGTCACATTTTTGAATTCGGTAGACCCGACTAGCTTGAACGCTAACGTAGGAGGAAATGTTCCATGCAGCCACCTTCTCGAGGGATCTTGATGTGTGGAAGACGTCTGGAAGCTTTTCAACGGGCCAATCCGTTGATAGCACTGGTCATGGACAGGTGAATCGTTCAACACATTTGAATCAGTCAGTTCCGGTTCATTTTCATTATGCATCAATCCACGAAAAGTCTTGCATCGTAGCAGGCATCGATGCAACTTCAGATACAAGGGGTAAGAGCCCCACGAAGTCCTTTCGGCCCTTTACGGTCCCCCAAACAAGCCAAGGGTAACAGAGGGGAAAGCTTGGATCATCTTGGGTCACTGTCGCTATGCGCAATCCTCAACTGATCACATTAGTGGGACGGGAACTAGGCAGGCCTAACGCCTGGCATACCAAGTGCCGGTGGTTTCCAGCCAAGGGAGGTCAGTTTCGGGGCGTTCTCCCACGTTAGTTGACATTCGTTGAGTGTGTCCAAACTGACCGGGATGTTGAATCATGGCAAATTGCATGTTGGACGATCAATCCTCGCAGACAAGCGCCAACATGACCTCTGAATTCGTTGGTCCGTATGACCTTATGCTTGACTTGCCATGGCCAAAGTAAGATTACGAGATTAAGTGAGTAATTCTCATCATGCGTCTCACCAGTATATCCACCGACCTTTATTTGATATCCACAGTCCACAGTAGTCACCATCAGGTCTGGACCAGTAGACCAGGGTTCACCGCCAAGCTTTTCCCCTCAAGAAGTATGGTGATCAAGTCAAGTCGACGGAGCTGATGCTAATATTACACGCATGTTTTATTGGAGAAGATGCCGGGGGTGGACCTGGGGTTCGGACTAAACTAAAACAAGGTCAGGGGCCAAAATCGAGAAGGATCAAGGGGGGGATTGAAACTGGGGATCCATCCATTCGTCACCCACATGATCATCGGAGCTTTGTTTCGCATCACGGTCACACTTATGAATGCTTGAGAATTGTTTGTTTTAAGTCATAACGTTGAATTGTATGCAATTGTATGCTGTATAGCTAGATTCCATGAACGCCCACCCAAATCATTATTTCGCTTCTATATCTTTATCGAATGTGTATCATCCATGTAATGTTGTAAACTTAAGCCCAGCTGCTGTTCTTCTTGACCTCAGTCTGCTCAACCTCAACCTCGTTCTTCTCAGAGACATCAGTGAACTCGGTGACAGTGGTCTCCTCGGCCTTGGGCTGGAGGATACCCATGCCGCCGCGGACCCAGTGAACGGCAGCGTAGCCAAGAACGTAGACAAAGCCGATCATGGGAACCAGGTAGCTGATGCGAGTGCCCTTGGCGTCGGCAATAGCACCCTGGATGGGGGGGAAGATGGCACCACCGGAAACACCCATGACAAGGACACCGGCAGCGCGACGGGTGTGGCGGCCAAGGTTCTTGGTACCCATGGCAAAGATGGTGGGATACATGGGGGCCTCGAAGAAGAAGATGGCAATCAGGACACCGACACTGGCGGCACCGGATCCAGCGCTGACGTAGGCAGTAAGGGCGATGGCGATGACGGAGTAGACAACCATGATGAAGTCGGCTCGGAGGAAGACAGCGAGACCAGTAGCGAAGAATCGACCGACGGTGAAGGTGATGAGAGCATAGCTGAGCATGTTGCTGGCCTGGCTGGTGGAGAAGCCACCGTTCTCGTGGGAGTAGTTGATGAAGAAGGTGGCGATGGTGACCTGGGCACCGACGTAGCACATCTGGGCACCAAAGGCGAACCACATGTTGTACTGCTTCCAGAAGGAGCCCTGGGTGCTGTGTCCAGCAGCCTCATCCTCGATGACAGCCTCGGAGATCTCGGGGAGCTTGGCGAAGAAGAAGAGGACGGCGACAGCGGCACCAGCACAGGCGACGGCGAGGTAGACGAACTGGACGTTGGTGAGACTGTTCTGGTTCTCGCCGGAGAAGAAGAACTTGGAGGCGATCAGGGGACCGATGAAGCTAGCGACACCGTTCCATGACTGACAGAATTGGAGACGAGCGGAAGCAGACTCGGGCTTGCCAATGACGACAGCGTAAGAGTTGGCGGATGTCTCAAGAGTAGCAAGACCACAGGCGATGACAAGGGTGCAGGCGCAGAAGCCGCCGAAAACAGCACGGCCGTTGGTGTTGTTCTCAGCAGACTTGGCAACAGGCCAGAAGAGGATAGCACCGAGAGAGTAGAGAGAGAGACCCATCAGGATGGTCTGCTTGTAACCTCTTCGCTTGAGGACCTCAGCAGCGATGGGAGAGAAGAGAAGGTAACCACCACCAAAGTACATGACCTGAAGGCCGGTGGACTCGAGACGGCTGATGCCGAGAACAGTCTGGAAATGCTTGTTGAGAACATCGAGAAGACCGTAGGAGAAACCCCAGAGGAAGAAGAGGGAGATGATGAGAGAGAGGGGAAAGATGAGAGCTCGACCAGTGAGATAGCCACCAGCAAGCTGGGGAGCAGCGGTTGGGATACCACCAGCCATCTTGTAGAAGTATAAGATGAAAGATAGAAGATGAAGATGGAAGTGAGGATAGGAGAGTAGATTGAATAGATGACTGTTGATGAAGAGACTGATGAGGATGATGAGAAAAACAAGACCTGGAGAGCAGACGAAGCCCAAGTTTATATATTCTTCTTAGCTTGCGATCTTGCAACCATCCAGCCCATCAAGGACTTCGCCGTTTGAGCCTAGATCCCACTTTACAAGAAAGAAAAAAAGCTTTGGAGAATTTGGGGTCAAGTGGATTGAATGCCTCCACTTCCCCAACAATAGACTAAAAAAATTGCTAGGCTAAGGTATTTTCCCCCAGATGAGTTTCTTTTCCTC
>JABFFC010000505.1:0-25853 GCA_013623535.1 Fusarium penzigii
TTTTTTATTTTTTTATTTATTTGTTTTCTACTTTATTTCTTTTTATGAATAACCTATGGTATGACACACACACAATGCTGCGGGACTGGGTCTTTTCGGCCCAATCGGCGAGTCCAGCGGGACTCTGTCTGGCTCACTCCAACACTCACTAGTCCTGACACAATTAACTGGGTCCCTTAGCCTTCACAGCAGGACGAAGAGGGCAAACAATAAGCTCGTGCATGAGCGTCCTAAAAAGCCACGGGAAAGGTGAACGGATCCCACGTAGTCGATGAGACAGTGGGTCCCACCTTCCCGTTCCGGCGACTGAAATGCACCCTCCATCAGAACCTTACCCTTGTCTCTTCTCTCCACGCGAAAGTCGGTGCTTTCTGTACGGCTCTACTAATGGTACGCCGCGCTCCCCTGCGGGCATGGGGGATCCCCTGTCCAGTCAGAGATTTGATCGCGTTAGTCGGTGATTGACACAACGTCGATAACGGCAAAACGTGGCTTCTCCGTATCACCCTCTAGCCCCACAATCACTCGTCCCGTCGTTGATGATCACGCTAGGGGATTTATGTGAGACAACATGTAGCAAGACATGGAGATGAGGGATGAGGGATGAGGGTGTGGAAGAAGAAGAAGAAGAAGAAGAAGAAGAAGAAAAGAAAGAAAAAGAAGGGAAGAAAAGAAAGGGAAAGAATGAAGAAGGGAAAAGAAAAAAAAAAAAAAAGAGACAAGAGACATCATAAATTAGAGAAGAGAGGGCCACAGCTGAATTCGTTGAGACGGCACGCTTGGTTAACCACATGGAGACTTGACACAGACTTCAGGGGACCCCTTGCCGCTTCTGATTGATTGTGCAAACACGGACCCACTCAGCAGCAAGCTGGAAACGCAAGAGCAGACCTTAGAAGGCCCGCGGACCTAGATCTTGACCCGCGCAATATGTGTGTCATGGTACCATGACGACAACCTGGACCAGTCGAAATGCGTAACTCGCCCGGCCCCTCGTCAATTGACTATTCCTACAATCGCACCAGGTTCATCGTGGCGTACCTTGTTTATCTCTCCATGCATCGCTCTTCTGCAACTTCCATCTACACCCCTTCTATACTGGTTGACATGCCGTACAGCTTCTTTCCTGATCTCGCCTTCGGCTCGATGCTCGAGCGGTTGTGTTCAGGTGTACATCTGAGCTCGTCTGTCGCTCATCGTCTCGAAATCACGCGCTTTTGAACCGCGACTGGATCGATCATCAAGATGAAGCGCAAGCTACCCGCCCGAGATGCAGCTCGCTGTGAGCTGACTTCCAAAAGACGTAGGATCATACTCAGCAACCGCCCAAAGCCTTCCCGGCCGCCTACAGCTCCCGTACCAGACCTCGGGGAGCCCCCATCGCCGCCGTCACCCGGCCCAGCTGAGACTGGCAGGCCGGCTCCGGCCGTCGAGACTGATCAATCGACAGAGGGCCTGATCAAAACGTGCAAGAATATCGGTGGTGGGAGGTAAGATGATCGATCGGGGCTCTCTGATGCACGGACTGACAAGCAACCCTTGTAGCGATGTGCCCGCCGAAGTTTCAACAAGATCGCCACAAGACGCCTTCATTGGAGGGCTGTTTGAGAGATATCGGACTGAACCTCGAGAGCGTAAGGGTGCCTCGGCGGAGGATGCTGATAGCCCGCCTGACGGGAAGATCTCCAGGGTGGGCACTGTAACCATCACGATGAAACATCATGCCATCGAGGCTACGATGTACGTCGTCGGAGATCCAGGGTCTCGACCGCGGCCGCAACAACAAGCACGTCCCAGAATTCAGTATGGCCCTCCGAACGGGTTGATGCCTCCCTTGCCTGCACATCCTCCTGCTTCCAGCAAACCAATATCGAGCGCAGCAGTTCCGGTGAAACCGACTATGGATAGCCCTGCAAAGCCTCTCGCTTGTGGTCATTTCATTTGTCTAATCGCTCAAGAGGCTTCCAGCCGTCCCGGGTTCAAGAACCTGATGGCACGACTGGTGAATGAGCCCGCTGAGGAAGCCGAGGTCGTCCGTTTTAACGATATCACCGCTCAGCTCAAACCCGAGTGCTGCAGGAGGACAGGTGGGCAGAGTGGCCCTTCTGCGGAAAAGCTTCTAGTTGGTGAAAGAACAGTGCAGTATTTCGCGGGCGAGGTAGGGGAAATTCTGCGTATTGTTCTACTCAACCCGACCCAAAGATCGTCAGAGCTACTGCCACCTCCCCGAAGCGACCCATTGATCGTTATGCTAGTGAAGCATGTACTGGACAATCCAAGCACAAAAGACATGATCGATTGCGTTGCTGGAGGTCAGCCATGCTGTACCCACCCAACCGATCTTCGAGATCTGCTCGAGCAACTGCGTCGGGAGATAACTGAAGCGCAAAAGCCCCCGCCTGCTGCAGCTCCGGTTCGGCGGCAAAAGGGCCCCTCACGCGCACCGAAGTGCAAGCAAGCTCGAGCATCTGTTTCCCACCCAGCCAACAAGCCTGGCATCACAGCTGTGGTGTTTGATTTTGGCACCGGTGAGAAGTACCTGTTTCCAAAGTTCAGTGTACTGGAATATCTGCCTACGGAAACGGGCCAGCGAGTGGTCGCGTCATTCCTGATCGTACGCAAGGGCAGCACTTCGGAGTATGGCGGAGACCCGAAACTCGACTACTACGAACCTTTCACCATATGTCTTGACACTCATTCGGGATCGCACCTAGATAATCTTGAATGGGTAGTTGCCCCTCAGGATGAGGTGCGACGATACATGGACGATGTGATGGACAATATGACACGAGCAGAGTATGTCTTACCGACAATGAGTCGTTCGAAAGCTTCGACCGAGGGAGGCAACGACGAGACATCGCCCCCCGACCATGAGTCTTCGACATCCTGTCCAGCTTCTCCGCCCCGAGACGCAAGGACGGACTCGGTCTCAACGCCAAAGTCAGAATCGTCCATGTCAGCCTTGACGACGCCCCCCGCGACCATCAGCACTGCCGATTCCTTGGGACAGCGTTCGCCGGTCGGACCGTCCCCAGGTGGCATCTCGCTAACCTTCTCCCCCAAGGAGCCCAAGCGGTTCGAGACGGTAGAACTCGCGTACGTACTCTTTCCTTCTTTCCTTCCTTTCCTTCCTTCCTCCTTCCTTCCTTCTTTATCATTCATTCATTCATGTATTTATTCTTCACCCGGTCCCTTTGCATCCTATTTCGGTCATCTCATGTCAGGCTGGATAGTTTTGAGGTTGATGTGGGCAATACCTTACTGACTCGAGAATAGTCTTGACGGAGGAGAAAGGCAATACGGCTGTGGGGCTTGTGGTACTCGTTTCAAGAGCAAGAGCGAGGCTAATCGACACCGAAAATCCCTGCACATCCGTACTCATTTTTGGTCCTGCCCAGCGCTATCGCGCTACGGCCTGGCTTTCCACGATTCGACAGAGCGACCTGGACAGGCTGACATCTGTGGCTACTGCGGTGACGAATTCCCAAGGTCTGGTCATGGTCCCGGCACAGGGGCTCTCAGCGGCGGCAAGGAACCCAGACCGGCTACAAATCGTGACTGGGATGAGCGAATCGCGCATCTGCAGGAGGTGCACAAGTTCGGACAGTGCAAATCATCAAGGGGGTTCAACCGGGCCGACAACTTCTGGGAGCACCTCAAGCGTAGACACGCGGGCACCAGCGGCGAATGGACCAATATGCTCCTGAACGCCTGCATGCTAGACAAGGTCCCAACAACAAGATGAAGGATTCTGCAGCAAGCCATGCAGCCATTCCGACAACGTTCGTTGTTTGCAGAGAATTTCAGGGGATGTGGATGGTCCTGGGTTTTTCCAGGCCACTCTTGACATCACGTTACGCCTCTGTGTGATGTGTTGTCATCGTAATCACAGCATTTAATTGAACAATCCCGTGGATTCCTGATTCAAGTTTTGTCTGTCCGAATCGCAACGTCGTCGTGCACCAATGACACAGGTGTGGCATGTGTCAAAGCCTAAGCGTGTGGATCTTCCGAAAGTCAGTTTTTGATTTTCCCCCTACCACTGAGCATTCCCACATGTTCACTGTAGCCCACAACTGCAAAGTGGCTCGAATGGGAAAGATGGACAAGTTCAAAAGTTTATGTGGTTGTCTTCGACAAGGCTCATTTTAGGGTTTCAAGGCTAGGTTGGACCCCTACTTTGTGACCTTTGTGAATTTCAGATCCAGTCTTTTCCACTACTCTCGGCCGGCCGTTCCCTACTAGGAAAACGTAAAGAGACTCGTGTTAGCTTCACCTGAGAAGTCGGTATGGCTTCGAAGGGGGTAAGAAAAACAGGAACGAAGACCCTTACGGTAGGATAAGATGGAGAGCATCATCATGGCGTGATAATCAATATCTGCAGTGACAGTACAGCAGCTTGATGCTAAGCCATAATCTTCATGGTGATATCCTTCATCTGCGCGGTATTGCAACAGTGCTCAAATCGAATAGGCGGTCGAAAGGTGGGAACGATAAGGGAGCTCACTAGACCATGGGATTCACGATCAGCTTCTCGCAACTATGTGTAGAAGTAGTTACCCGTGCCGGCTGCTGGCATGCATCAGGACTATGCATGACTCTGGAGAGAAGAACGGGCAGATGTTAGCTCCTATCACGGACAGAAACCAGAATGTGGCTGGATGAACGTGATAAGTGACAGTCAGCGAGGCTGCTGGCAAGAGGCCCTCCAATGTCAACCACCCTCCGTAGAACTGCGTCGAGAACCGATGTTGACGCAAAAAATGAGTTGGACGGATGCAGCCAGAACGCGGTGGGTCAATGCCTTCAGTCTCAGGTGTGCTAAGGTCTGGTGTGGTGTAGGTCGAGGACGTCGAGGATATGGTGGGCTGCTGATGATGTACAAGGCTGAATCGTAGGCTCCGGTACCTGTTAGGACCTTGGCGAAGGCTAAAACATTGTCTAAATGTTGCACAAAGAAAAGAGGGAATGGAACGAAATCAGATGACAATATCGAAACTGGTGAAAATGAAGACGTTTATATTGAAATGACAGATACAAGATCCAAGATGTAAGATACGATGTGAAAGAGAAAGGGATACCGTCTAGCTGAGAACAGAACGGTTCTTCTTTAAAAGAAAACTATAGCAGGCGGGCCTCATCCGCCATTGGCATGTCGCTGTAAAACCGAGACCAGATTCTCCAGTGGATAATACCAACGTGGGCCAGACGCGTCGCAATGTCCGCGATGCCACCTTCCCGTTGGTCCATGCAGATAGCCGCATCCTGGCCACGATCCCCAGCAGTATCCAGGTTGTGGCCAGTTCTCGACACAGGGCTACCAGTACCAATCGAGAATAGATGGAAACCCGAAAGGTGCTTGAATAGACAGACTCGAGAGCACAGTTCAGCCATGAGTCGATCGCGGTAGGCCTCCTCCATCGCTCTGTTGATTGGAGACGTAAACTTGCAAATGGCCTCCATGAGCTCCTTCTCAAATGAAGGAAGCCTTCGAGCGGGCGCGTTGGTGAGGTGAACGATCCGCAGGGCTATCGCGGGAGCTAGGCTACGCCATCGCTCAACATCGTCTAAGCCACGAGGCGTCTGCCGTAGAAGGTCAACCAAAGACTTGCGAACGATACGGGCCTTGTCGTTCATGCCAGCCTCTCCGCCAACGCTTACCGAGCGTAAGCCAGATACCGAGGAAGAGGGTGGCGGAGATGCAGCGGAGCCGGGAGCGCCGAGAGTCACGCTGCCAGGTCGTGAAATGGACGACGTGTCGGAGTTGAGTCGCTCGAGGTCTTCGTACATGCGCATGCAGACGTCCAGGTTGATGGCGTCGAGAATGTCAGACCTCGCACGTCCCAGTCGGTCCACATCCAAGAAGAACGTGCTGGGAAGAGAGTTCTTGGGGGCTGAAGGAAGTAGACTGCGGATGAGTCCTTCGAAAAAGACATCCATACCGGCGTAGTTTTGTGACGTTGACGACGAGGTGTGCCCGAGAAATGTACGCATAGCCTTCCGATACCAGGGCTTGGCATTGTCGATGTTCAGCTTGTTGTTGCGGAGCATTCTCAAAATATACTTCTGCTCGAAGGCCGTCGTCTCCTCAATCAGGGCTGGCCGTAAGTGCCGAAGCTGATGATTTGCTCGATCTAGCCTCATGGTCTCGAGCAAGCTCAACAGGTCTCGCATTCCGTCTACAAGCTCACCCACGTTGTCATTTCGGCTACCACTGATCAGCTTGCCACCCATAGAATCAACCCACTTATCTCGTATTGGGGCACAATGACACTTGAGCACATCTGAGAGCCAGAGGGCAAGCCGCTCGATGTCGAAAACGCGCTTGCGTAACTGCTGCAAGATGAGAGCGATATCGATTATCTCATCCAGAAACTGATGGTCACACTGCGGAACCAGAGTTTGCATGATCTCCTTGACAGACCTGAGAAGTTTCGGCAAGCGCCAGTCATGTCCCATACCGTATTTGCTGTAGAAGGTACCACTATCCAGAGCGAATTCAAGCAGTTGCTCCTTGAGCGCCTCCCAGAACAGGTTAGCCTGTTCACGTCTTCTGCGTCCGTTATCGCCCTCAATGTTGGATCTGAAATGTACTCCGGGGTCAAAGTTGATGTCGTGTCGCAGTCTGAGGTTGTTGGCGAACTTGCAAGCCTCAAGTTCGCTCAGGCTAGATCGAGTGATTGGAGGCTCTAGAGGGACAGCTGCGAAGTTTCGGCCTTTCGGTGTGGATGTTTCTGGATCGTTCCGCAAACGAAGTCCGAGGGTTGTGTTTGCGGTATTTGACGGGTTACCCCACCGGCACAGCGAGGCTTGTGATGGCTGGGCCACCTCATTCTCGTCATTCCTTATCTGCTCGGAAACTTCCTCCTGTGGTGAATCATGGCCTCTGCCGTCGGTGGAAGTGACCGAAGTTGACGTGCTACTTCGCCGCCTGCTAGCTAAGCCATCGCGTCTGTGGTCCGCTGACATTGCATCTTGAAATCGAGGACAGAGTTAGTTGAGCTGCAGGCAACAAGAGCAAGCTGGCTTCTCGAACACGTCTACGACAGGGACAGTAGACAGGCCATGGAAAGGTGAGGTTCATGGATGATACGAAAGAGATGCTGGAGGGCGATGACTGACGTACGAGAGGCAACGTTCGATATCAGAACATGAGGTTACGATCGTTCGCATCCGAGATTGTATATCGCAACATGGCATGGACGATATGGATGTGAGTGGAAAGAAGAGAGCGATAACTGCCAGAGTAGCAGCAGAGAACGGGTAGGGAAACCAGGTCCAATATGAGAAGAAAAAGAAAATGTGAAGAGAGACATAGTCAACCCCAAGTCAGCTTCTCATAATGTCGCAGCCGGCCGGGTGCAGGAGTGTGCGAGATCTAGGTTACGCTGCCCCACACAGAATAAAGCGCGCAGAACAAATCCTCTACCGCCGCATGTTCCTTCCGGCCCATCTTCCCCGGCGTGCTGTAATCCCCGGCCTACTCCAATGGTGATACTGATAGATCCCAAGGGAAACCCCTGCTTCTCCTTCTCTCGGGAAGAGAAACAAGGACAATACAACGTGGCACTCAGCTCTTGTGGCTCCCCCAACCATTGGTAGATGTGTTTAGCCATTCCGGCCACCATGTATGCGTACTATCCGTTTCGCAAGGTCAACCGGGCGGTGGCTTTGACGCAGGTTGCTGGAGGTCCCTCGTCTCCTCGAACGAGAGGGTGAGACAGAGGCCATCTCAGTCAGCGACGACAGTCCGATCATGGAAGTGGGTGCCGGCGAGGGTATACGTGTGAGATCACTCGGTTGCTATTGAAAAATTGAAAAAATTGAAAAATTGAAAAACCAAAGCGAGACTCTGGAGGCCTGCACGCTTCTGTCGCGGCGTGATTGGGCAGATCCAAACTTGAATCAAGTATCCAAGAGATGGGATTCGAAAGATGACCCTTCCATAAATGTCGAGACTTGTCAGAAAGGTGGGCCAACACACGGCGTCCATCCACCTCCTGCCCCTTGTGCCTAGCTGAGCTGGACAATACAGTAACCTGTACCAATAGGTTGCAGGAAAAAGCAAATGTGCTACGTGAGCAAACTCCCAACATGTCAAGAGTGGATCACCGGACATTATGCTTATATTTTCTATGTTTACAGTACTGGGAAGAGAGACGATAAACAAGCTATTCTGACCCCAGAACAACGAAGCCATTCCCATTCCCAGGCTTATAATCCAATATGTCATGTCTTGACTCGATGCTTGACGATTGCTTGGTGTCTGGATGGTCACATTGCGGAACCAGAGTTTACGATATGAGCGCTCTGAAAAGATACCCATGAGATTCATTTAGTCTAGGAATGCAAGGACGGTTCCTTATTCAAATCTCACATCCGCGTTATACACCCTGACTTGATCTCCTTCATTGACCTCCCATCCTTGCTCCCCCGTAGACTTCTCTGTTCTTTCTTCAGAGTCATGCCCAGCACGTGTGACTCCAACCAACAGCCCATCTGCTATCACCCTGGATTGTGATGTCACCGTGAATATGTGGAACTGGTCGATGTGTTCATTGATACCATTCAGCGCATCTTCCCCGACAGACTGCGACATGTTGGGTAGAATCGATATTTTGGTTGCCCTCGATCGCCTTCACCGCTGCTTGATGCCTAGTTTGTGCTAACCATGATGTCAGTTCGCCCGGACTGAATGAAAGGACAATGAAGAGGCGTACTTGAGAATAGGATTGGGATGGAGGCTTGGGACTCTGAGCCTGGATCCAGAGAAACGTAAAGTGTTACGAAGAGAAGAGTTTGGGAAAAGTAAACTCGTTGATCGACGTTCCCTGACTGGATAAAAACAAGTCGCATGTCTTGGTCAGTTTGCGCACCGGCCCGGCCTGGCTGCCAGGCTGGACATGAGCCTGGACATTACTGTACCAATCCAGACACCTGATAAGCCCCCAGCCACTTGACAACGCAGGTAGTGTGAGTACCAGGATATAATCACGCTGCCACGACATCGAGCCCTCTGCATCTTGCATCGAGTAAATGATTGATCACCTTGATAGTATCAAGTGTGTTAATCTTGGGCATTGCTTTTACACATTTGATCAGAACATAGACCCGGTTGCTCTAACACGTTTGTTCTTGACCGCCTGGCCTCAATTACTACTGTACGCGCCCAATATACAGTACAACCGCCAAAACCATGCTCGCTTCTGTACAACCCTCTCCCACTCAATCTCACTGGGTTCTTTCCAATAATCACTCCCACCCTCCATAAAGCCCATCTTTTGTTACACCCTCCCGCTCCTCAAGTTCCCACGCTCCGTTTCTGCGATGAATCTTCGTACTCCCCTCTCTTCAGACGCCCAATCCATAACTGCCCTCGCCGCGTCTTGAGCAAGACCTTGACCCCAGAAGTCAGGGGCTACGCCGTAACGTACTTCGACCATTTCCTGCCAGGGTGGAAGCGGGGGATCGTTGCTGTCTCGTGGCGGTAGAGATGTCGTTGTTGCGTCTCGGACGCCGGCATAGGCAGCCCATCTCAAGGTGTTGACGTGTAGGCTATGCGATCCAAGGATTCTTTGAAACTCTTCTCCTTCGATGATCATCAAGTCCAGGTTACTCTTCAAACTTCTTCCATGCAAATCTGTTTCCAAACCTGGCTCTCGTAAAGCGACCGCAAAATCACCCATCCCTCGTGGAATCCAACACCTTGCTATGTCTCTTGTCTCTATGATCTCCTTAGTATACCCGTCACTCCAGTGCTTCGCTGTGAGATGATGTCCAAAAGCCATTTCGCAAAATGAGGCATCCCCGTGAAGACGTGCACACAGGGCGCGATAGGTGTAGGCACGAGAATGAGGCGGGGTGTAACGAGGGCGAATGCGGTGAGATGATTGCTGTCGGGTGCCATATTAACTCAAATGAATGATGTGATTGACGTAGAGACTGGCTTGGTAGGGCTCAATAACTGCTGTGTACTGAGAGAAGTAGCCAGTCGATGTACAGGACTGCTCTTATTATTGTTATTTATGTAGCCTCAAACTGCGGCGTATGAGTCATACGAGAAGTAGGAATTTCTAGACAAAAGACAGATATGAACACAGAGTAGGAGTGATAATGACATGGTAAGTTCATTAAAATAGCTTCATATACGTAATAATGCCACCCTTCATCCAAAACATCGACAATCGACATCAGTAGCTTGGCTGACCTCCCTTTGAAATACCGCAGCTCGTCAATCTCCTTCAAAATCACACAGAAATAGGCCAGCAAGATCAGAGCCCCGGGATGACGCTCAGACAAAAGAACTAGGTACTCCTCCTCCACTCGTATAGGCCAGGCTCCTAGAATCATCCAGGTGCTAAAATCTGATCTGTCATCGACGGTTTCCAAATGCATAAACGACTCCGCCAGCATCATAGCCGCCTTGTTTGCATGATCTCCTTGACAGACTTGAGAAGCTTCGGCAAGCACCAGTCGTCTCCCATACCGCATTT
Organism: Fusarium penzigii; assembly: GCA_013623535.1. Taxonomy (NCBI): domain Eukaryota; kingdom Fungi; phylum Ascomycota; class Sordariomycetes; order Hypocreales; family Nectriaceae; genus Fusarium; species Fusarium penzigii. The sequence continues at coordinate 10,494 of JABFFC010000505.1, forward strand.
GCTGCAGAAGCGACCTCTCCTGGTCAGAAAGGTGGGCCAACACACGGCGTCTGTCCACCTTGTGCCCCTTGTGCCTAGCTGAATACGCCTCCGCACCACACCGCACGATACCATCCCGTCGACCTTAGACGACAACGGGGGCGGTAAGCTTAGTTCAGGGGGTTCCTGCAGGGCATACCACTCACCACCATGATTCGTGGACGCCACTTGCTGTTGATATCGGTGTATTGATGCATTGATGCGTTGATCCCACCGATCCCGTCAATATCTGGCGACGCCAACCGCTCGACTTGCACACATTCTCTCCTAGTAAGCGATCGTAATAGCTAGTCAGACAGTGGCTCTGCTTGTCAAGAAGCTTTTGGCAACTACACTTGCCCGACTGAAACGTGAAGCACGTCGAGTTTCCCTTCTTTACCACAATCGAATTCATGAGATACAGTAACCTGTACCAATAGGTTCCAGGGAAAAGCAAATATGCTACGTGAGCAGACTCCCAACATTTCAAGAGTGGATCACTGGACATTATGCTTATATTTTCTATGTTCATAGTACTGGAAAGAGAGACGACAAACAAGCCATCATGACCCCAGAACACCAAAGCCATTCCCATATCCAGGCTTACAATCCAATATATCATGTCTCGTGCCTGACCAGTTCTTTGTGTCTTGCCAGGCCGTCCCTGCGGGCGAATCTGCGCTTCTTTGGCGGGTTGGGACACCCGGGGATGTCACATCTCCAGGGTTTCCGGTGTTTGTTGCAATGTTGTCTATGTGGGGTGTTAGCAGGCGAACAGCAAACCGTAACCCAAAAGCCCAAAAGGAAATGACCCGGGCATCAAAAGGATTCAAGCATACACAAAGGAAGAATTTCGATCAAATAGTACGATGCTGCCGTCCTTGTCCACTCCACCCTTGTCACATCGGTGGCCTAGAGGACAGTAATGTGAACCTCTTCCTCTTACTCCGAGAGCCTCCATGTCAATACGAGCAAATAACTCGTCCTCATCATCCGAGTCATCTGACGCAGATGCATTCGCGCCTGGCGATGCTAGCCCGGTCGGAGGGAGCTGTGGAACTGGCATCTTCTCTGAGCCACTTTGGAATTCCTCAGTGCGCCAAGTCTCCGTAACGTCACGACTGAATTTCTCAGTCAAGTCTCGCATCTTGCTGCATCTTGGCATCAGCGTATGGTCCATCCCTGGGGACCAAGAGCACTGGTGGTCGTCTGTCACTCAATCAATTGGTATTACTCACCGGAGCTGTATGATCCTCAAATCCATCTGAACCACCTTCCCCATATCGGCGGTATGGTCCTCATCGTGTGAATCATGCACATCCTCGATGGCCTTGTCCACGTGTGGACCTTGTACCAGCTTATCAGTCAAGCTCGACAATATTTGCGCCGTCTGAGCTAGGTACTCCCCTATGCCGGGGATGAGGTCTTTGGGCTCATCACTCGGTGATGACGGGTTCAGCCTGTCTATTTCTCTGGATGCGACTGCTAGTTGAGACCGAACCACACTCTCCAAGGAGTCGGAATCGGGCTCTGGTGAACCTGATGGACCGTTGATGATCCCCAACTCAAAGAAATCCTGTGCTGACGGCACTGTCATGGCTCACGATGATGCTCAATTTTTCAGTCAAGGCCGTTGTGATCTCGACTTGGTCAGGACCAGCGAAACCTTGATCCGTCGTCAAATCTGACCAAGAATGCTCCAGAGATACCCGTGCCACCTCTCGTTGGGATGGCTTGCTAGCTTGCCTAGTTGGGACCTTGCCTAGTCAAAGCGAAGGACAACTACCGGTACTGCACAGGCACTAAGGAAAGGGTAAGCGTCGGGAACCAGTTGTTGCCGTAGCGCGGCGGGGCGAGGAGAATGCTGGCAGGAAGAGCAATGCCCTTCAACGTCGAACGAGTCGATAACTTGACAACCACGGCCCCGTCCCTTATTCACCTGGACTCTGCTCCTTATGCGGTCGGTTGAAGGGCGCAACATTGGTGCCAACAGTGGCCACAGCTTTTCTGCATCAGGCAACGGGGGCTATGGGAAAAGAGACAACGAGGCTGATGGGAGAAGAGACAACAAGACCAGGTCACGCGCTAATGCACAGGGGTCCTCAGATGGAAACTCACTGTTTGTACAGTACCAGGCACCGTTTTCGGCGGTGTTGATACTGTCTACGTCTTTGTGCAGTTGGCCCACCGGTTTCTTTCCATGGACCGGGGAGGGAGGCTTTTCTCGCTCGTAGCAGGGCGCACGGCCATATCAGCTCCCACGTTGCTTTTTCGTGGCGGCTCGGGATGATTTCGTCGTATTCCCCTCGTTCAGGTCTTTTGAAGCTGTGATGGCCCCCCTCGCACTCCCCCCAGCATAGATCACCCATGGCACAGATGTGGCATGTGTCAAGGCTTGAGCGTGTGGATCTTTCTCGTAGTCAGTTTTTATTTTATTTTCCTGCTACCACTGAGCATCCCCGCAACGTCACTGTCACCTACAATTGCGCAGTAGCTCGGACGGTAAAGATTGCAAGTTCAAAAGTTCATGTAATCATATTGTACAGTAGCAGCCGTATGGGCGTCGAAATATTGTTGACTTCGAATTCGACGCAGCTCATTTTAAGGTTTAAGTTGGTTTGGACCCCTACTTCGTGACATTTGTGAAATTCAGATCCAGTCTTTTTCCCTACTCTCTGCCGGCCGTTCCCCACTAGGAAAACGTATAGAAACTTCACGGGGAAGTCGGTATGGCTTCGAAGGGGGGGAAGAAAACCAGGAACGAACCATTACGGTAGGATAAGATGGAGAGCATTGTCATGGTGTGATAATCGATTACGGCCATGACAGTACAGCAGCTGAATTCAAAATCACAACCATCATGGTGATATCCTTCATCATGATGACATCCGCCATCCGCACAGTATTGGAACAGTGCTCAAATCGAACTGACAGTCGAAAGGTGGGAACAATAGGGAAGCTCAAGAAGGAGGAGGTTGGTAAACTCGATCAACAGCCACAACGCGAGAAAAGGGGGAACAAAATGGCGGTTGCGCTATCGCTAAAAATCTGTATGCAGCAGACCTGTTTTTGCAATGGTCGAAATACGCCTCGTCACGGTGACCGGCCAGATTAGCGACCGGGATATCGACAATAAAGCACTTATTGATTTATGACATTCCTGACCTCCACCCCTAAGCAATTGGGACATCCAAGACAAGCACCTCAGTTTGGAAGCGACCGGTTAGCTATGCGGGTCGGCCGGCTGAGAGAACAAACAATATCCCTGAATCTGATCCACCTCTACACCGCACGGATCTGTGATGAGAGACAGCCCAAGAGGTTCTACACCTGGGCAGTCTGCATTGGGCGGTAGGGTATATTGGAGATCAATCGGGGATACGTAAATTAATCTGCTGTGCTTATCAACCCACTTGCCGGACCTGGCCGTTGTGCACAGGCCGGAAAGGAGGATAGAATGGTGGGGAGGGGCTCGAAGACTGATCGCAACTAGAGCGTATAAAGCAATATGGGGTTTAGTTTAAACATGCTCGTAATCGGTAGCCGTGTTTGATCCTCCAAATCGGAGGGAGAAGCACTGGATCACCAAACAATTCTATACGTGTTTAGTTGTGGTTTGATACTGGGTCATGACGGAGGGTGCGTCTGATGTAAGTAAACCGGGGGTAGTGCCACGCGCGGTGATGATGATGATGATGATGACAGGGCGCAAGAGCAGGACTAGCCCGCGAATGGGGATGACCAAGCAAGTGCTGTATAACCTTTATCCAGCAGGGAGAAAGGGAGAGACGGGTGGGTGAGAAAATATCATATATACACACTCTACTCCTCCTCCTTCTCCTTCTCTTTCTTCCTCTTTGTTCTCTCGATCCAGTTACCATAGACTCATTACCTGCCACAATCACTCTCCCTTCCCTCAAGCAAAATCCTGCCGTAGGCCCTTTCTCTACCACTCTCAGCTTCTCAACTTTGGACATTACAGGCACATACTCTGTCCTTAGGCTATTCTGTCACCTTCTCAAGACCCTTGTGGCATCAAGAAAGCATTTGCCAAGATTCTATCTTGGTGTACCTGTACAACAGAGTCTAAAGAATACACCTCAACGCGGCGCAGTGTCGAATCAGTCGCGATATACCCCATTTCGAGGTAATACGACAGCATGGACAAGGAACTACCTTCGTCGATTGCATACCGGTCAACGCCATTCTGGATAGACCCACAGATTGCTCCAACAGCGAACACGGATATCGTGAGGCACCCGATGCTTGTTATTGGGGCCGGCGACACTCCAGCTGCACCGCTCCCAATCAAAGAAGTAGGACCTCGAAAGAAGGCTGTATGGGTATGGGTCTGTGTAAGTCAGTTTCGAAGCGCTTTCCATGTATTACTGTATGTATCGCTTCTTGCAAGGCAACCATTGCATATGAAGTTCGCCATCACAACTGACAGATGCATCGATTATATATAGTGTTATTGTGGCCACGGAGGGATGAAGATAACCGTTGATCCATGCCCCCACTGCGGTATTCCTCGCTGCCCGGATTGTAACTGCCGAACACGGTATCAAGCGGGTAAAGATCAGCTCAGGATAAAGACCTTAAATATATATACTCATATGGTCTGGCTTTTGCTACGAAAGGACAGTAGAAGAATGGGACACTTACAGGGTACATATGCGCAAGGTGCCGGATCCGACCAAGTCAGGTGGATGAGAGTTTCATGTATTAAATGGTAGTTTACCGATTGCACAGGACGACGTAGCTACGTCCAAGCAGTATGAGCCTGACAGATTGACTCATCTCTCGTCAGGCGAATGTGAGACGATGTGAATGTGAAGAGTCAGCCATATTTCTGTCCAAAGCATCGGCCTATGGAGTCAACGTCCCAGTCCCAAGCCCTTTACAAGACTGAGCTGAACTAAAGCAAATATATCAACTGGTGTACACCAAACCCCCTGCTGCAACGTTGTGACATGCTGGACCTTTCACGATCTTCACTCCCCTGTTGAGCGAGCTTGCCCTGTACACCTGGTGTGTCGAGAAGCCAGCTGGAAAATGGCGTCTTGATCAGTAGTTTGCACGAATTCTTTGACTTGATGGTCCATCTGCTCTGTCGCCATTGAGAGTCTATGATAGAATGAGGTTCGATTCAAGTCGTCGAAGCTATCACTACTAGCCTTGCTCTCATACAACAGGATCTAGTTTAGCACACCCCATATAATAGTTCACGAGTGATTGACAACTACTTGACATCCCACTTCTTACTTCAACCCCGTGTCCTCCCTGACAAACAAACTAACAGTGTCTCGGTGATTCTTTGATGCGGTTTATTACTGCGGCACGTTCTAAGGACATGTACTTTTGACGGCATTCGAGAATAGAGTGGCCATGTAAAAGCATCATTCAGCTAGACAATAGTACAAGCTCAATCACGCTTTCTGGGGATGCAGCATTGGTGTAAATGCCCACTACCTCTAGACCCGCCTCCGCGGCAATAGCTTTGAAGTCCTCCTCGGTACGTTCCTTTGACTCTCCAAAATGTCCCAACATCATCATGTCCATAGAAGTAGCGGCAACAGATGGATTCTCTTCCGACAAGACGATCTCGTTGAGTAGGACCTTGGAGTAGCCCGGCTTTAACGCAGGTTTCAGGTTCTTGAGAATCTCGACACCATCTTCGGCGCTCCAGTCATGTAGAATGGAGTGGAGGAAGTATACTCTTGCGCCCAAGACTTCCTGTGGGGTAAAGAAGTTGCGTGGCTGGGCTTCGAAGGCTGGCGTTTCGGGGACGTTTGCGATGACCTCTGGAAGATCTTGCAAGACCAATTTGCCGGGAGATTGACATCCTTTCCCAAACGCATCGAGGTCGTGACCACGACCACCTCCAACGTCGACGAGGAAAATATCACTTATGGTGGCATCAAACCCGTCGATAAGACGCTCGTGAATGGGATAGAAACTCCACCAGTCTGGGTTTCCAGCTCGATACACGGACATGAAAGACCCGAACCAGTTGACGTAGGGCGGATTGGCAACCAGCCAGTCGAAGAATGGAAGAGTTGTGTTGTGAGCGTACTGATATGGTCCGCTCGTTAAGCCGGGTGTTTGGTAGTTCGCGTTCTCGAAGTGGCCAGGAAAATTCAGAAACGATTTTGCTGCGGCACGCTGGCAGAAGCTGATGCTGTGCTGATAGTTCTCTCTGGCAAGGGTGTTGGATAGATCTGTGGCCTGCCAGCCGCTCGTTTTGGAAAACTGCACAACACTGTGCGCGACAAAGTGTCTCATGAACCTCACAAGCAGAGGTTCTGCGACACCCGTCTTCTCAGCCAGTTCTTCAGTACTCAGCCCATCTTTAGCCTCTTCAAGGTACTGGAACACCTTGGTATTGGAGGCGACCTCTAGACTGCCACCCAACGAGGCCTGTCTGTAGATCAGTAGGTGGAGCGATGATCGATTGGTATTTTTACTCACAGTTGCAAACCATATACGCTGCACAAACTCAGTAGGCGTCTCCAGTTCAGCGAGCAGCTGCCGGTTCAGATCAAGGAGGGTCTCTCGAGCCCCGATCTCGTTCTTCTCATAGGCTGCAGTTGCTGCCCGCATACGTTCAACGATATCCGAAGGCGCCATGTTGCTTCAAAGTGGCTTTTCATGGGAGAAGCATGAGCCGTAGAAGCGAGTCACCCCGTGCATGTGGCGGCGACAGAGGAGCTTTTAATTCCCAGAGTTTTTTTTCTCTCGTACATCAGCCTTTGATCCGTTTGATTAAGCGAATGGGGCCGTGGCCCCTGCAAGCTCTTGCGGTGATAAGACCCGTCTCTCGATGTGGGGGGTCCACTGTTTGCGGAAGGTGGAATGACCCCGTGTGGGTGGGGTAGTGCGGTTGGGCGGGTTATGCTCAAGTGATTGACTCTACGGAACTATTATACTCGAGCTGTGAACATTCAAGGCACCGTCTTGAGCCAAAGTGGAGTACAGTACTAGATCTTATGTTTCGTATCGTTCTTGAGACATAGCATCTTGAAGGCGCTTGAGGGTTCTGAGGCAGCCGCTTCACTTCATAACACAAAGACAAACTTCAAAGGCAGTTTCTGAAATACCGAGCATGGGTCAGACGCGAGCTTCTGAATCGTGCAGCCAACAGTGCATGGGGGACCCCGTCCACCATTCCTTGTTGAATGATCATGCAGGGGAAATGGACAGTACAGTACAGTATGAGCAATTCCCCGGCACCAACAAAGAGATCAATGACCAATGATATTATTGGGTGAGTCGGACAAGCAGCCCAGGGGGTTTCGGCAATAACGTACGATAATCTGGTTTCCGTAGCGGGCTCAGTCCAGACTGCTACTGTCATTGTTCCTCCGCAACTCCCTGGTCATTGTTGGCTCAAGTTTTCCATGGGATGATAGACACTGTATTGACGTGCTCCGACCAACAACACATGGTGCTGGGGGTCTCGGTCCTGGTCCCTGTTTCTGAGAAGCCGATGATCCTTCCTGTGTACAGAGCCATCCCTGTCTTCTGTTGGTTCTTGTGAGATTCTGCGTGGTCAGCTTTGTCTTTGTTGGCTCAGTTGACTGGCAAAATTCAAGGGATATTTGTGAAGGTAATTTTGCAACTTGTTTGCTGGAAAGCCTTAAAGTTTGCATCCTCGGGGTAGGATCGACTTACGCGTAGTGTAGGATGTCATGGCTATTTAAGGACTTTCTTCCCTTTCGTGCGCTGTCGTCGACGACTTTCTGAATATCTTCTGCCCACTCTGCCCACTCTCTTCTTCTAATTTTGTCTCTTCATCATGGACTCAGACCATGTCCCGACCGATTCGAAACAGACACTGGTCAGTGTGGTAGCCTGGACCTTCACCACCATGGCTATCGTTACCGTGCTCACCAAGTTGGTCACTACGGTTCTCATTCTACGGCGACCTGGATGGGACGACTTGATGGTCCTGTTGTCGATGATGGGCAGCATCGCTGCGTCAGCCATTGTGCAGGCTTCTGTGGACCTTGGCTTTGGGAGACGCACAGCTGCTGTTGCCGCGGAGCCGGGGGGCACGCAAGGAATGGTCAAGACGAAGATGCTGCAGATCGTTGCATATCGTGAGCTGAGGCCACCTCTCACCGTCGTCGACAGAGTGACTGATAGGTTTAGCTTTCAACATTATCGCTTACAGTCTTCCCAATGTCGCTATCCTGATCCTCATCGAACGTCTGGCCGGCCGAACCGAAACCGTGCCCCGCAAATTTCTACGTGGAGTTGTCGTTACCCAAATCATCTTAGCCGCCGCATCGGTCATCGTCATATTTGTTCAGTGCCGACCGACAGAATTCTTATGGGACCAGTCGATTGATGGGACATGCTGGAGCCCGGATGTCTTCAACTACTCCTCCTACGTCGTCAGCGGCTTTACGGCGTTCACCGATCTGGTCCTTGCTGTTGTCCCGATCCGCGCCTTTTGGAAGCTGCAGTTGAAGTTGCAGGAAAAGTTAGAAATCACTTTCATGCTGGGACTGACGCTGCTTTCTGCCATCTTTACCATCATCAAAGCTACGTACATGGACAGGTTCAACGATCGGACCGATCCACGTAAGCATGCCCGTTCTCTAAGACTCGTAGTTTGTTATGTGCTGAAACCACCTAGTCTACAACGTCGCCATCCTGGTCATCTGGGGCTTGTAAGATCTGTCTTTAACGTTTTATTCCGGCATCTACTGACAGGACTACCAGGGTTGAGCAAAATGTCGTTATCATGGCCGCCAGCGTGCCGACCATCCGGCCCCTTCTTCATCTCATCAGAGAGGAACATCCAATACGGAACGCCTTGGGATATATCAGGAGTGCAAATGGAACTGATCCGAAGTACAACGCATCGGTTTCCGAGATTCCGTTAGATAGCATGGAACACCAGGTACCGCAAGGAAGTCAGCGCAGTTTCGAGGCATGTAGTGCTTCAGATGATTGGACTGGAGGACCAGCTACAGGGCGCTTTGAGTAGAGAAAATGCGTCAGCACGCTTGGGGGGTACTCGAACTGGAGTAGTTAGCGACCTGCAAGCTCTGGAAGTTGTCGAGTATGTTCAAGAGGGCCAAGATGAACCTCGAAATACGGTCGACTCTAGAGTGGGAACAAGATTTAAAGCAAGACTACCTATGTTTAACTGGCGAAAACCGGTGTCACAATGCTACCAACCTACAAGAGGAAATCGTCACTCTCGAGTGGTGCCTACTTTGTTTCTTGAGTTTGACAAGCAGCAACAACTGGAATATAAATCTAACCCTTAAAATACGTGTTCATATTTTCCAAGGGCTAAAGTTCCGGCAAGACTCATATAGCATAAGGAATATCGGGTTGTAGTCTTGAAACCCTCGGCGCTAAATTCCCTGCTGGAGTTCATAGCACGAGATAATTCCAACGTTTATGCTTTTCATATGTGCACAGACCTTGAGAAAGCTCGGCGTCTAAACCATCTGCGTGTGGATGGCTGGAAATCAATGTCGACTCGTTCCAGACTACCTGGACACATACCAAGCATCTCTCTGGCCCAAGAGGTGATGAATAAGTTGAGACGTCTCAGAAGAGCAGGAGAGTAAGAGTTCCCCGCCATACCGAACATTCAACTTTCCATGGTTGAACTGGTGGACGAAGATGTAAGATGTGAGATAAGAGACATCCACTAGGAACCTCTCTTGCCTCATTCAACCTTCATGGCGGGCTTCTAACGACAGGATGAGTGGCTGTTCAGACTGGAGGAAGAGAGAAGCTCCATCTTGTCCTGGTCGACGCTGTGTCAATCATCTGCCGAAGCAATGCAAATGCTGATCATACAGGGGCTACGACATGAACACAGGCGAAGGCGGTCGAGGCGTCGTCGGACACTGACCTTTGCAAACAAGAGGGAAGAGAGAAGGATTGGAGGCTGCATCTCAGCCGAGATGGGAAGGTGGGGCCCGCTGTCTCATCGACCATGTGGTGTCCGATCACCTTTCAGCTCCTCGAGGTGATAACGCCCGCATCGTAACTGAAGCACTAGTTTCAGCCCACCGCCACAAGGAGTGCTTAGGCGCTCGGAAAAAGAAATCAAACAAAAAAAAAAAAAAAAAGGAGCAGATTAGATATTGTCAGCTGGTCAATAACCTGCAAACGGTAGAGGTAGTAACCCTAGACAGTGGACGCACGAACCACTGAACTTGATTTACTTTACTTTGATTTCGTACTATCTTTGGCAAGTCAAGAAATTACTGCAAGTTAAAGAGAAGAGCTGCAAAGATGGGGTAAAGTGTCGGCGGTTCCAACGGGGTGTTCACCAACTACATTATGTAGAATTGTTCCAACAATGCCTAGATGCTAGGTTTCTTTTCGATTAACGTTGTGCCGAGGAGCGGAGGAAACCCAAAAGTTCCCCTAACGACGACAAAACATTCCCTTATGATGTATCAGTGCCAAGCAGAGCGACAGTGACCAGTGAAGAAGCTCCAGTCACAGATACTGGCCTTCCTCAAAGGCGCTCTTGAACCCATACTTGTCGTCTCTAGTACTGGTAGTTTGACATCACGCTTAATCTTTACTGAATCGGAGAAATCTTTCCAACAGCAGCAACGTTGATGAATTTGGCTGCATCAACCTCACGTCGATGTTGCTGAACTTGGGCAGCTAGGCCATCAAGTCGATTATCCCACTGGCTTCGGGTAGCTTCACAGCTAACGTCTCGCATTGTAATTTCGTCTGGCCTGGGGCTGCAACGACGTTTGCTCGAGTTGCAAAGAAAGGCATGATTGCTGGTTTGTCCAGAATTGAGGTATGTTTGCTGCTACCGACCAGTCAAAGGACCGGAGCTCATTCATGAGGCCGCACCTGTCAGCCCCTGAGCTTCGTCACCATTATAAATCCAAGCGGCTGGCTCGTAGGAGGAGGAGGAGCGGTTATGACATCCCGCACACGGCATGGGGTAAAGCGGTTGCAGGTTGCTTTATTAGACCCACGCCTACGCTGCTGGAACCTCACGCCGCCCTCATGATGTTGGCTCGGTACGGTTGGAGGCCGGGGAGGGCGATCTAGTTCACCGCTCACGGTTTTCTGATTCCAGGTAATTATACCGAGTACAGAGCACAACTAATGCAGAAGAGACCTGGCTTGTTTGCGCTCACACAGGACAAGCTGTCCTGATTGGTCTTGGTCGCGTGTCAGCAGCTGTTTGATAAATCTGACAACACGACCACCGGGTGCTTTGCGTATCAATTCCTTCTTCCTCCAAGCCTTAGTCCGAACCGTTTATCTCTGATGACATTGCTTGTGTCAGCTTATCCACGACTCTCAATATTTTCTTTGTATGTTTCAGCATGGCACCCGCCACCCGGCGCACGACTGGCGGCGCTACCGTGGCACGTCAGACAAGGTAAGGTTGCTGAGAACAAATCGCACTCTACTGTACAAGAGTCTGATAGGTGACGATGCAGCGCTGAGAATCGGGACACCATACCTAAGGTTGTAGGCCTCACAGACGACGATGAGGATATACCCGTGAGAACTACAAAACTTCAGAGGAAAGAAAGCGGGAGGAAAGCAGGGGGGAGAAGAGGACGTCAGGGGAGGAGACAAAAACTAGGCGGTCGTCAACACAACCTACAGAGAGCTTCCGTCAAGGTGGGAACACTGGACAGCCCTCGCGAGGGGATTGCACCAGCCCGCCGGAACGAGACAGCGACGGTCGGTCACGAGCGTGGCCGACTAACGTTATCAGCAGGCTCGCAGTGCTTGAAAGCCGTACCCACAAATGAAGGAGACATCATAATCATCTCTGACGATGATGAAGCCGACGGAAGCAGCAGCCGACTGATGGAGCCCAATGGTGGGGAAGCCTCACAGATAACCTGCATCAAGCCGGAGCAGCAGGCCACTGCTGCCGCAAGTCCCATGGAGGTTGCTGTTGTGGGAAGCATACAAACTAGCAGCATTGGGGTAGGGGAAACCAGTAACAGAGAGGGACAGCAAGCTTTGACACCTGGTTTGTCGCAAGAATGCGCTCCGCTTCATCATGCTGAGAATGCCGAGAATGCGGTGAAATTCACGCAGCGCTTCGTAGAAGAACAGCATCGGAAGGCGGAACAAGCAGTCCGCAGGGCTGAGGAGGAAGTCGCCAATGCCGATAGGGAAGCTGCCGCTGCTCGAGATGCGGCTTCGGAGGCTGACAAGAAACTCCAAACTGCTAAAAAAGCCCTCCGAAAGGCAAAAGAAGACTACCAACACATCCGGGTTATAAACAATACGGCAAATGATCGAGTGTCCAAACTCGAAAAACGAAAAACGGCTGAAGCTGATGACCGCCCTAGAAAGGACAAACGAACGAAGCCATTAACAGGGTCGGGGATCGAATCCTCAGCTGCACAGAGTGTACCTTCATCACAAGGAGGCGAAGGCAATGTTGGAACTGGAAACCCATGCATGCCGATCTCAACGCGCGAAACAATCGCAGACCCCTTGCCCGACTTGATGGGGGATGACATTTCACACGACTCGACAAGTTCCGACCCATTACGAAAGGGTGTGGATGTTGGAATGAGAAAGAGTAAGTTACAGCCTCTCAGAAGAAGATGAACGCTGATTTAATTAGACGAAATCCATCCGTCCGCTGAGCGTGGCTTGGAACGTATACGTCAGAAGGTGCTTGAACATGGTAGATGTCAGTGTCAAAAGTCGTGCGACGAAGCCTGTACTAACAGGGAGGCACACTTCGCTTGCGACACGACTACTTGCAATCTCAACGATTCGGAATGCAGAAATCGCTGGCAAAGCAACTGGCCCGACTGCGAAAAGAAAATGGAGTCGGGTTTCAGGATCCGGGAACATCCTCTCTTTGGAAAAGAGCTGGTATGGGATCGTGATGAACCCTTGGAGGTTGGTGAGCGTATTCTATCGTACCGCGGGGAGTTCATATCCGACAACGAGCTGAAAATTCGCCGAAAAGATCGTGATGAAATTTCACAGGTGAGACCTCTCCTAGTACTCCGACTCGCCCTTCTGACTATGACGAGGGCTTTTTTTATTTTAAGATCAAATTCGAGTCAACATCCTCGAACCCATTATACCTTGACTCTACGCGGAAAGGCACGGTTGCAAGATATGCCAATCACAGCTGCGATCCGAATTGCAACGTGGTTGAGTATGTTTCTGGCGATGGTCCAATGCTGTTCTTCGAAGTGGTCAGAAACATCGTACGCGGAGATGCCATCACGATCAACTACAAGGATCCCCCTACACGGATCAGTGTAAGGTTCGGGAATGAGCAGCTTAGCCGAGACACCTGCTATTGTGGGGCTGGATTATGTCAGTGGCCAGCATCTGAAGCCATTGACGAAGCGAAGACTTGGCTTGGAGAAAAATGCAATCCAAACTCCCTGGAAGCTAGTCCCCCAGACATAGAAGTGAAGTCGCGTGACGCTTGGAAGCGAATTCCTACTTGCGACAACGGTCAAGACCTGCAACAAGCCTCTAGAAAAGCAGTGGAATGGCTTCGAAACAAGGCGGGCCGGAAAGAACGCAGTCCTCGAAAACAAACCTCGTTTTGGCGTGTAATCGGCTGAAACAGTGGGCGAAGAAGGCCGGCGGAGGAGGGCAAAGCGCGACCTGCCGGCCTTGATGTGTAGACTACTTGCAGAAGGGCACAATGGCTTGACATTCTCCAGTATCGGCGTCAAGTTTAGGGAACCGCAGACTTCTGCTGCAGCTCGGCAGGTCGTTGGACGTATCCATCGCCAAGGCGGTCGCGAACCGGTAGGCATCTACCATCCTTGGTGCTGTGATAGGCCATGTACTCAGCTTCCACGAGAGAAAAACCAGAAGAGGCTACAGATCTCTCTCGCCACTGATGTGAGATTGGAGACAGGATAGGTTCAATCCGTGTTGAGACGTATCTTGTCATGGATTGGAGGCGTAAGTTGGACACCAAAATGATACGTAGCTAGCCGCTTCAAAACTGAGATTGTCATGCACGGCATGGAAATCATTGACTAGCGTGAGTAATGATTTCACCTCAGCGTGACTGAACACGGACCGAGAGCTCTGAAGGCGAACCTGGGTCAATGTTTCCCCCACGCTGCATTTTTGAAGAGTAATTCGGTTGATTCAACCGCTGCCGCGGAGATGAATAGCCATGCGCCGTGCGAAGGGATTGCTTATAGATCATAAGAAAAATAAGTCAGTGCCTTCCAACGATAAGGACCTCATGTCTATTAGCGAAGAATCGATTGGACTCTGTAAGTTGAGTTGTGTGGTGATGAAGGTGGTGGCGCGTTTCGTAGGATCTTGAACCCAAATTTTTACAATCTTTGGGTAACGAAAAACAGTCATACTCCCTCCGTGTACGTTGCTCTCGTCAATGCGTATCTGTTCTACTGTATTCTACTTCTCCCATCTCCTTCTTCTCGTTGTGCAAAGGTGAGGCTTGCGCGTCGTGTGAGGTCCACTTTTGATTTTTTTTTCTACAATCACCGAGTTCTTCCATGCATTTACCGCCGCTCATAAATGCAATGTGACGAGTGAGACGCTTGGTTCGTATGCAGGTAGCCTTATATAGTTGCAGTACTTGACCGAAGGTCACAATCTTTATTTTGCACACTTGTCCAGTCTATCAGCGCCCCGGCCCGCCACGCGTGCCCCACTCCTGACCCCACCACTTTTGTTCCCTCTCTAGAGTGAGATCTTGTGCATCGTCATGCAGGCGAACTTCATCTATCTCCTGAGTCGTCTTAAGACTGCAATTGGGTACCATCTGCGGAGTATGGCAAATAAGAATAAAGTTGGGGAAAGGTGCGTAATTTAGCAGCTGGTTTCTATTATGATAGCTGTACCAACACTTTTTGTTGTTACATAAAGTTACAGTCCAAGTTGCATACCTCGGTTGCACCCCCTGTTACATGCTGTCTCATACTGTACAATTCCTCTAGCATGGCTACCAACGATGGGATGAGTGGCCGTTGAGACTCACCGAGAGACGCCACGTCTTGCCGTTGTTGACCTTGTGTCAATGATCTAATAAGGCAATTTAACGGCTGGTCAGGCAGGGGGGTAAGGAAAGGGTGCATCCGTGGTGGAGACACCGGGGTGAAGTGACTGACCTTTGTGTTGGAGAGAAGGGTTCTGATGGAGGATGCATTTCAGCCGCCGAAACGAGAAGGTGAGACCCACTGTGTCGTCAATTACATGGTGCCCGATCACAGGAGCTTATTGAGCTTGTTGTTTGCCCCACCACCCCTCTCGAAATCGAGACAAGGACTGCTTATTTCCCGACTTCTCGTCACTTTTGTGGCTCTTCTAATTTTCCAGGATCAAGCCGTGGTTGATCAT
>JABFFC010000506.1:0-40605 GCA_013623535.1 Fusarium penzigii
CTTCCTCCCTTACATACTAGCTGGTAGAGCAGTTCGAGGGAGTAGTGGCACTATACTCCGAGCAGCCACGAGGTACCCCTGAAGATCACTGGAATATTGCATGTGTTGAGCAGATAGAATCTTGATAGAATGGAGTAAGACTATATAAAAGCTATCGATGGCAATTTGAGTTGTGATTGAGGTACTGTCACAACAAGGAGCTGAAAATTGATGCTGTCACGGCACGACCCCGAACCATCGCCATTGCCAACTTACTGGAGAGTTGGAGTAGCGTTCTTGGCTGCGATCGAAAGCTTGTCCTCCACGGTCTCAATGCCCCCATCAACTCCCTTCTCCATATCCTTACCAGGAGCGGATGTCCCGACAGTGCTCTCAGTAAAGACGTCGGCAAACATTCGGTATCTGGGCACGAAGTTGACAGCAATTGGGTAAGTCAGTGCAGCGAGGAAGAAGGAAAGCGGGACAACCATAGCGATGGCCATACCATGCATATCTCCGACAGCACCAGTCAAGGGAGGAATGCAGGCACCGCCGATAACACCAGCAATGATCCAGCCACTACCACGCTTGCTGTGGCGGCCTAGACCTCGCATACCCAGAGCCACGATGGTGGGGAAGCAGATGGATTCAAAGAAGAGGACGAGGTACAGCATGGCAACACCGCTGTTGCCCGTGACTCCGATGACTGGGGCGAGAAAGATGATGCAGCCACTCATGAAGATGAGGAAGACTTTACGAGGCCTGACGTAATGCATGAGTCCAACTCCAACGAATCGACCAACGGCAAAAGCTCCTTGAGCACCGGCAAATAGCTGAGCACCAACGGAATCAGATGTGTTGGGACGGCTCGCAGTGACATAGTTGATGAACATGCTGGACACTAGCGTTAGTGATTGTTCATATAAATAGAACAAAATGATGATATCTCCTTACCTGGCGATGGCAACTTGAGATCCACAATAACAGAACTGAGTAAAAGACGCGTGGAACAGTCTATACTGCTTGATGAATGGTTTGTCATCGTCAGCGGCTCCAGCCTCAGAGGCCTGGAAGGCCATGTCGGCGTCGGTGATCTCGGGGATATCAGTGAAGAAGAAGACAATAGCCAAGCCCCAGACGAAAACCGTAATGGCAGTGTAAACCCACTGAACGTTGGAAATAGCGGAATCATCGTCAAACTTGAAGAAGATGTAGGAGCCCATCAGAGGAGCCACAACAGATCCGATACCGTTGAACGCCTGGGAGAGGTTGATTCGGATCTCGGAATAACGAGGTGGACCACAGACAGTAATGTAAGGGTTCGCAGCTGTCTCCAGGGATCCAAGGCCACTACCCATAACAAAGATGGCGGCACAGAAACCCCCAAAAGATTCAGCAATAATGCAAGGGATGGCAATAACAGAGCCAACACCGTAGAGGAAAAGACCCCAGATAAATGTCGCCTTGTAGCCCCAGTGACGCATGATCCAAGAAGCGTGACCAAGAGAAGCAAGAGGATAGGCACTTTGCCTTGTCAGTCTATGGCACGTCTCAGGCTTTCAAGATGTGGTACGGACCCAAAGTATGCTGCCTGAAGACCGGCGGACCTGGCCTTGGTGATGCCCAGGATGTTCTGGAAGTGCTTGTTAAGGGTATCCAGCAGTCCTATGACCAGATTGTTAGAGGATCCTCATATCAACACGGTTATCAAGTCTACGGAGCTAAGACTCACCATAAGAAAAACCCCAGAGGAAAAAGAGTGAAGTGACCAGAATGAGGGGAAAGATGGATTGTCTCAGAGTCAATTCGGAAGCGTTGGTGCGCACATCATTGCGAGCCCTCAAGGAGCGATTCTTCAGAAAGCCTTTGAAGCCCATGATGAGAGTACCCAGTAGTGCAGTGATGTCAGGATGGAGAAATTGTTAGAGAGAGGCTGTGAGAGTGGTCTGTGATTGAGTGGAAGAGTCTGTTTGTGGAGGTTCAAGAAGGTTATTATAAGAAAGAAGAGTACTCTGTACCGTACAATCAGAAGTGTATGTAAGCTAGTTCGTAAGTGTCACCAATGCCCTACAGCTACCGTCAAGTGTGTATCTGAGCAGGCCTTGGATAACATGCTGCCTTAACCCCGGATTCTACCCCACGCTAGAGATAGATGGCGGAGGAAGAATTTGGGGTCATGAACTGACTTTACAAGCAAAAGATGATGGCGTTCATATGAGAATTAATCCACCTGTCAAGTCATGAGGCCAGCTTGACTTTATCACCTAGCAAATCTTGTTGACAAGCTTCATCTCTCGCCTCTTGCACGCCTCTGGGGTGATCACTCTTCGACGTTCAACTACCGCGAGGCTCAAAGTGATGTGACGAAAGGACCAAACCCATGTCGGCGTTGATGCAGTTAAACTCCAAAGATCCGATTGGGTCGACTAATCCGTGCATGTTCTGGGCCACGTTTTGTTCCCCAAGCTCGGCACTATTGCAGCTAGTTCCCGGTGGGTTGGATCCCGTCAGGGGAACGGTCATTTTTTCAACGCTGATCATCTCCACATCCCACTTCCCGTACCACACCTCATGTTCATCCCATGGACTTTTAGCTTTGGCATGTGGGATTGTCTCTGATGGTTCTTGTGGTAGAGGGGAGGAGTTGGGGTGGATATTGAAGAAACCATGGGGTTAACCGGGACAACTAAGCTAAGACGTTCAGTCATTCTGCACAAGAGCTGTGTGACAAGGGACCTTCTTTCAAATATGAAACACTTCCTTTCCATCTCTGGGGAGGCCCCCAAGAATCATCCATCATCCCATCTCTTTTATGCTGTTCCCTGAAACACAATGGGTTCCATAACTAGCAATGCCCAGCCACAACCGCAGTCAGATGGACACACCATCATAGTGCGCAGATCCATAGACAAAGACACTGCTACTTCGGGTCAGCCTGAAGTTCAGAAACAAGCCACGCTCCAGGGCAAGGTCTTTGCTATTACCGGTGGTGCCAATGGCATTGGACTTGGAACTGCCAAGCTACTCGCCGAGCGTGGTGCGACAGTCTGCATTGCCGACATTGATCCCGCCGCGCTCAAAGCAGCCTACGACATCTTCACAGAACAGAAAGTACCCTTTATGATCTCGCGGGTCGACGTTTCTGACAGGATGCAAGTCGATGCTTGGATTGATCTCATTGTCAAGGAACATGGCCGCCTCGACGGTGCTGCCAATGTGGCGGGCATCATCGGCAAAGTACACGGCACCACTGCTGTCGATGAAATGCCCGACGACCAGTGGGACAAGATCATCGCCGTTAATCTCACGGGGACAATGTACTGCATGCGTGCGGAGCTGCGCAACATTGTCGATGGAGGGTCCATTGTCAATGTTACGTCCATTCATGGCTTGAAAGGCTTTGCACGACACTCGGCCTACGATGCCAGCAAACATGGCATGGTAGGACTAACAAGGTCTGCAGCTCAAGAAGTTGGCAACCGTGAGATTCGTGTTAATGCAGTTGCACCTGGTTCTGTCTATACGCCCCTGATGCAGTCTGAATGGGATGTCAAAGGGCGATCAGCAGACGCCCCCTTCGACCAGCCAACAGCATTCCAGAGACTCGGAACGATTAAGGAGACGGCTAGTGTCATTGCATTTCTTCTAGGACCAGAGAGTACTTTCGTGAGTGGAAGTGTATACAATGTTGACGGTGCCTGGACTTGAGGAATTGGGATTAGTATAAGATTAGATTTATAATTATATTGCTCCCGGCTAACAAAAATTTGCCAATTTCCAAGCTTTCTCGGTAAGAGACAGGTAGTATTCGCGCGTTGTCACTCATTTTCTGATTCAATGCGGTCATACTATGGCAAGACATGGATAGTTAGTGGTACAAGAGCCGGTTGATCTTTACTGAGAAATTGTCAGCTCAGACATAGGGAACCAGCAATGGTCTCGAACTTGCAATTTTTGCCTATGCCACGCGTTTCTCTAAATTAATCTTAGCCCGTGCTGTGATATCTTCCGGTGGACAGAGGATCCAGCGGGGTAACGAACATTTTGTAATGGGTTAGACTTTGACGATGGCTTGACTACAAGTGACTAAAAGAGAAGTACCAAGTTGAGTCTTGTATATCTTCCATTACACGGACCTTTACATATCAGGATTAGTCTTCAAGCCCTGGAATATGGCTGGCAATGATGATCACAAGGTTACATAGCTGAAGTAGAGCTGTTACCAAGTATAAGGCAGGTCAGTATAAGCGTAACCGACTTCAGGTCTTCCCCGCAATGGGGAATCAGTTCCCCCCAAAGCGTGCCAGGGTAACTTGCAGAAAATGGTGTGAAAGATCTTCCAACTTTGAGATTAACCTCAACAGTCGTCAAATCTTCATACGGACGGATATTCAATAGACCCGGTCTCTAAAATCCCACCAACCAGTTCGGTTGCACTAATGTCTTTTGCTCAAGGACGCGGTGATCGAGAAAGGGAGATGAGCGAACTACTAAATTCGTTTACAGAAAATACTGGTTGTGTCACCCCTTTCTGGTCAAAGGCAGTTAGAATAGCTACACCATCTTCATGATAAAAACCGGAGAAAGGGCATATGCAATATCCCCAGGCTTTTGGTCGGATGATACCATCTTCCCCACGTACGGGGGATCTGCAGAGTTGTTTCTCGAAAAGGAAATAACGAAGAAACAAAATTCGTCGTCAGATGAGCCTCTCGATAAGATACCGTAACTTAAATCTACATGAGCGACACATGACGATGTCTTGTGCTGGAGTACTTCATCCTGCCCCCAACTGGTAACAAGAAAACCCCCCAACGATGGGTGCAGGGGCTATGATGGGAGTCCAGGGAAAGAAAAGTTTTCATCGTTGCGTAATTACTGAGTGTCAAATAGTAACATCATGAACGGGGTTTCAGGGCTCTAAGAACAAGGAGGATAAGTATAAAAGGGCGAAGATCTCCCATTCCCACTATCCCTCATTTAACAACTTTCAACAACTCTGATACATCTTTTCCATCACTGATCCTCTTGAACATGAGACTCATTGCCACGACCTTTGTCGTTACCGGCAGCCTTCTCTCTGGCAGAGCTGCTGGGCAGGCCACTGTCTCCTATGGTTCAACCTGGGAGTCGACTGGCCAACACACTGCTTCGCCCGAATGGTTCCGTGACGCCAAGTTCGGTGTCTACTGGCACTGGGGTGTTTTCACTACGCCCCAGTATGCGGATGAGTGGTATCCCCGTTGGATGTATAAGTCGGACTCCCGAGAACGCTCATTTCACACTAGCCACTATGGATCTCCTGATGTCTGGGGCTATGAGAATTTCCTCCTTGGAGCAAACGACCTGAATGGGAACCACGTTGAGTTCAAACCGGTCCTTGCTTCGGAGGGAGGCGTATTTAACCCGGAAGAGTGGATTGCCCTCATCAAAGCGTCGGGCGCCAAATTCGCTGGCCCCGTCGCAGAGCACCACGACGGCGTTTCCCTTTGGAACAGCACCGTTAACGAGTGGAACTCGGTCGACCACGGCCCTGGCATCGACCTGACCCAGCTCTGGGCTGGTCTTGTCCGCGAAAACGACATGAAGTTTCTCATCGCCATGCATCAAGCTTATCACGTCAACGGCTTCTACGAGTACGTGCCTGCCAAGAGCACTGCGACCCTTCAGAAGCTCTTTGCTCAGCTCTCTCGGGCTGAAAAGGACCAGCTATGGTACGACAAGCAGGTCGAGATTCTTGACCACGTACAGCCCGACATCATCTGGAACGACTGGACTCTCAGCGGCATTGCTGAGGAGCAGCGCTTGGATTACCTGGCTTACTACTTCAACCGCGGTGAAGAATGGGACAAGGAAGTCGTCACCACTTTCAAGCACACCGATAGCGGATTCAGTTCCAAATCGGCCGTCCTCGACTGGGAGCGTGGTGGTCCCGCTGATATCACACGGCCCTACTGGCTGACCGACGATTCCGTCAGCTCTTCCAGCTGGTCTTACACGGACGGAATAGGTTATTACAGTTCGACTCAGATGATACATTCCCTCATTGACCGTGTCAGCAAGAATGGTAACTTGCTGCTCAACATCGCCCCAACTGCCGCCGGCATTATTCCAGATGGGCAGAAGCAGATCCTCAATGACATCGGCACCTACCTTGGTCGCTACGGAGAGTCTATTTACAACACTCGCGCCTGGGACATTTACGGCGAAGGCCCTACGAAGGTAGGAGGCGGCGCCTTCACTGCGCCTCTTACTGGAACCAACGAGGACCTTCGATTCACTCGAAACAAGGACAAGAACATCCTCTATGTGACTGTACTTGGCTGGCCTTCAGGTTCGACCCTGCCTATTGCAAGTTTGGGTTCAGATGGCACCTTCGCACTGACTGCTGGCAAGCTCCAGTCTATCAAACTGCTTGGAAACTCTGCTGGCGAATACATTTCCGTGACCGACTGGTATCAAAGCTCTGGGCATCTCAACCTTATTCTACCTTCCATGAAGCCTGCGACATCCCGGGCTTACGTGTTCAAGCTCACATTTGATGGCAACATCCCAGTGCCCCTGATTTCTGGAGGAGCATCCGCATACACTGATGATGACGTCAAGGGCAAGGGGATTTCTCTCCCTGAGGGTGGCTTCTCCTCTGTCTGGCTCAAAGATGCTGGTACTGATCCTGCAAACATTCGTCTTCTCCGTGTCGACACAGGTGCAACAGTCACTACATATGCAAATGCCGACTTGACTGGCACCTCTACTACCTACTCAGCCGGTGTACACACTGTCACGGCTGGCTCTATTGGATCTATCAAGGTGGCTAGCGCCTAGGTTGGAGTAGTATCTATGGTTTTGAGCAAAGACCTTCGCTACTCGGCCAATGTGCAGGGCCAATTATCCGTAGATCGAGAAGCTGACGGTTTTCTCCTAATGGTAAGGTGTTACGATATCTAGGCAATCAATTCCCATGTTACTGCAACCTTGAGATATTTACTTGCAACTGAAATGTGTTATCTATTGACCAATGGTCATTCTATGTTTGTAACTACCTCAAGCAGATGCCAAATACTGATAGAGTCGTTCACTCAATTTGCACTTTCATTTTCTGGCCCCCACAAGCAGTGGCAGCAGTGGCAGCACTACTGGCACTCTCAATTGATTGCCTCCCTATCAGGGGAACATGAGACTGACATATTCTCTCAGACGACCGCAAACACCTATTTTGATGTGATGATATTTGCTTCTGAGCAATGTGTAGATTGAAGCGAGACACACAATTAAGTCTAAGTCAGCGAACAAATGCTGGGACCAACAAGACCTGTTAATCAGGAAATAGACCCGTAACTGGGCGATCGGTTGGTCTAATCTAGATTCCGGGCACAATGATCCGCTTGTAGCAAGACTTCTTGGCCTCGTTTATTTTGAGACATGGAGTGATCTAGCTGGTCGTTTATCGGGATCCCTTGCTTTTGACCCTGCATCCATGAGGCACCCCGAAATTGCTCCCACATCAATTAGAAAAATCGATTCCTTCCACGTTCTGTGGCTGGCTGGCATATGGCTATTCTTTCGAGACAAAGGGAGTTACGGGAATTTGGTTCTAACGCCTCCAGCTCTTTGGGAAGGGAAAAATTGGTATTTGTCTCAGTTGCCACAGCTTACCAACTGCGACAAGACCGTGGTCGAGACGGGTTTTCAGCCTTGAATCTCGCTGGTTTCTTGATTGGGATTCAGCCCCGATGAATAATCTTAGATTTACGAGCGTTAGTATAACCGTTAACTTTGTATGTGTCTTGGACCATTCTCTTCTTATATCGCTGGCCGTCTCCCAACCTTTGTAGCTGTCCCGGCCATCTGAATCCGTCACTCCATCCTCCAACAGTACCATGAAGTGTCAGACAATTGCTCTCGCGGCGCTTGGTAGCCTTATTGGTACCGCTGCTGCTGCCGAAAACGTCGAACTGGTTGCGGGGTCTTGGTGCTATACCTATCTATCGACCTACCTTGCACCAGTATCGGCTGCTCCTGATCGGAACTCGCCAGCGGCAGTTGGTGAGACTACTCAACCGGCTGCAGACCGCCCATCAACAACCAGCAGTGCCCAAGACTCGTCTCAATCAGCAGACTTCAATCCAACCGGCCGGCAAGTCATCTTTCTTATCAACTCACTGGGGGGCACAGCCAAAAGAGATGTCCGGGGGTTTGTCGGTGAAGGCAACCCCAGTGTCTGCACTTTTGCTTCTGTCTTTACACTTGGGGAAGGCCAACTCTTCCAAGAAAATGTACCCCTGCACTACCTTGGGGACGACTATCAAAAGTTCCAGGCTTCGTCGCCGGCATCAGATGATGCCGTTTCGGAGGAGTTCGCCAACGAAGGAGGAACTCTTCAGTTTAGGAATTCTTTCCTACCTTACGGTCAGGCCTCGTTCTGTCAAGACCTCTCCGACGGTCAAGTGTACATGATATTCACTTCTGGACCTTCGGATTGCATTCCAGTCACACTTGGCGTTTACGGAGGTGAGTTCAGTACATATTCTGAAACCCCGTAGTTGATACTGACTGTATTTTGTAGTTGAACAATGTGTCAATGGAAAATTGATTGGTTTTGATGATTCCATCACTACTGATTCTCGAGAGCTTAATCCGAGCATGACTGATTCACCAGATCTTGACCCAAGTATGATCAATTCCTGGAAGCCTGACCCCAGTTCATCAGATGTTGGCGACGACGAAGACATTGAAGCCATACAATCCTCTGTACCACACAGCCACTCATCCGTAATTTCTGAGGAAGATGAATCAGGCCCCTCAATCATTATACCAGAGCAAGTCTCGCGTTCAGATATATCTGGTACCTTTGAGTCAGCAGACCCAACCACCACGTGGAGGACTGGAAATTGGTCCATTACCTACACATCTTCACATCAGACCGCCACCTACAGTTCCGAGGATCTGTCTGCCACAGAGAGTGTCTCACCTCCGAGTGCTACCGAGTCCGTGACTGAGTCTGCGACTGACTCCACAAGCGACTTGCCCACATCAACCGAGACTGAGGGCGGAGTGATCACCAATGCCCTACGCAACGGTCGGTTTGCCATTTCTGACCCCAACTCTGAGAGTGGCATCTTGGCATTCGAATCCGAGGGCGAGGCCAAGAGGCGGACTGGAGACTGTTATAAGGCAGACGGCAGTCCTGACAACGGCTGTGTGTCTATGGAGGCGGCTGTTGATGCCCGGAAACGAAACATAGGCATGTCTGCCGGCATTTCTCAGTTTGTCACATCCTTGTCCCCGAGCAACACTGTTCTGTACACCGTCCAGTTCTATTACATCGTCATCACCGCGGGCGGATTCCAGGCATGCACTATCAACGCATACCTCGGTAACCGACAGTTCTACTCCATGAGTCTTTTCACCAGCGGCGGTTTGACCATGACATGGAACAGAGTTCTCACAACGGTCATGGCCGATTCTCGAAATGCAAATTTCGGCATCTCCATCTCGTGCAGCGGCAGCGGTCTATCGATGATCTACCTAGACTCTGTCTTCATGTCGAACCAAGTCACACCGGACAATATTGACGACTTCGAACTGGACTTTGGCGGAGGCGCGGCCAATCCTGAAGGAACCCAGATACAGTCAACATCATCTACTGATTCTACCACGACAGATTCAGACGAGTCTCAACCCACTACTACCACAACTGACTGGCTCCCCGATGCAGAGACTAGCAGCGATATTTGGGATGAATCCACTACCACCACTATTCGCACCCCGGGACCTTGGATCCCTGGCCCAGATACTCCTGAGCAACCTTCAACTCCAACTCCCACACCGGGCCGAAGTTCGACCAGGTCCTGGCTCCCTGATGTAGATTCTTCTGATTCGTCTCGAACACCAACGCCAACACCCACACCTACAAGATATCGACCTTCTACAACCACCTCTCAGGCTCCCGAGGAAACTTGCAAGTACACCCATGGCGAGGAGTGCGAGTTCGATCGCTTCAACTACCCTCAGGACGCTCTCTGCGCTTATGGAGCCTATTTCGTTGGTGAAACTTGGACCGAGTCACGAACAGACTATCCTCACCAGAACAACCCGTACCAGTGCATGGCTATATGCAAGGGGCTAGAGAATTGTCAGTCAGTTGGTTACTGGTCAAATGAGAACCGCTGCTTATTCACGAGCACCAGAATCACTAGGTCTGACTTTATTAATTACAATGATGAGTACTGGAGACACTCTTACTGGGTCGACATTCGTTGTTGGTCCTGCCCGGAGTGTATTCCCGAGACCGTTCCCAACACTCTTCCGGCAAAGTGTTCGTATAAGCAAGGTGATGCTTGCTCTCGCATAACAGGACCGGACGATGCGGTCTGTAATGAGATGGCCTACATGGGAGGAGGTTATTGGACAGGAGATCAGTGGATCGACCAGTATCCTGAACAGGGATCGCCTGAGCAGTGCGCCGCTATTTGCCATGGAATACTAGACTGCAAGGGATCAGCATTTAAGGATGGTCGTTGCAAATTCTCTGCTTTCCACCTCTCATTCACAGACGGCCCTATACCACTCGAAGATCGGGGTGACCAGTGGAATTCTCTGTGGGACGACCCAAGGTGCTTCGAATGCCCGGGATGCTATGAATAACTAATTGTCGAGGGTCGATTTTCCTATGTAATGTAGTCCTAGAATATTTAAGTAGTGTTTAATTCATTCAAACTGGATATCTCAATGGAACCGCGATGAGAAGTTTCTTGTGCCATCCCTTCCACGCTTACCAGCTGTTGTAACGTTTCAGGAGAATGTGACAAGGCCAGAATGAAGTTCGGTTCAATGGCTAGCTAGATACCAAACACTGTGGTGGATAGTCAGGAAGTGAGTGGTCTCGCACCTGTGACAAAAGGACCCAAGTCATTGGCATATTCTTCACTTATGATGGTCCTGGGTTCTTGTAAATACATGCAAACATGAAGAAAGCACGATTATATTTAAAGCAGCATCTGACGACACAAGTCCAAATATACCAATAAGTCTCATCAAACATCAGATCAAGGAGCCGCTTCAGGCCAATCATTATAGTTCTCATCAGGTGTTTTAAAGGGACCATAGGAAACTGTCTCGCCACGATCGTTCTCGGCAAAAGCTCTACCGTTCTTGATTCTTGTGACGAGGTCCTACTCTGTGTCAGATCGTAATCTTTGGTATGCAGAGACATCCTCATAACTCACCGGGTTGTAAATAAAAGGCCGACCGAAGCTGACTAGATCAGCTTTACTCTGTCGCACAAGTAAATCTGCCTCGTCAAGTGTATAGTCTTGATTCACCATGAGCTTTGTCGGGCTACCAGGATACTTGACTAGCGGGCCAAATTCCAAGACTGGGTCAAATTCAGGCGGCATGGGAAACTCAGCAGGTCGCGGGTAGGCATTCAACTTGTTGCTGAGAGTATGGCCGCGACGGGAAATGGTGATAATACCAACTTTCTGGTTGACCAATTCCTTGATCAAGTAGGTGTACGTTTCCTTCATCTCTTCAAAAGTCGTGGCCGAGTCGTTCATGACATCTGCAGGGCTGATTTTGACAGAGATAAATTCGTTTCCGCCAAAGACTTGTCCGATGGCCTCTACAACCTCGAGAGTGAACCGGCATCGATTCTCTACCGGGCCCCCATATGTGTCTGTTCGTTGATTGGACCGACTGCACAAACGAGTTAGCCGACCTTTCAGTATTGACTGGTTCAATATTTCTCCTTACGAATTCAGAAATTGATGAGGTAGATATCCTCTGTTCGGTTGTCAGTCTACACTACCTGAATGAAGTACTCTCATGACTCTTACCCTTGGGCGAGGAGTTCAATTCCATCAAAGCCGGCACCTTTGGCCAAGGTTACAGAGCGTTGATATATCTGCACCAAGTGGCGCGGATCATCAATCACCGTGATGTTACGGGTATGACCCTATGAGCATGGTCAGTGAGATCCTCTGGTTCAACAGTAACCTTGGGTGAGTACGGACAGGGTAGCCTGGCACTTCACGGTATTTTCCGCCTTTTGCCGGGATCGCTGAGGGCGCAAGTACAGGGTTCGCTTTTCCGTTCATGGCAGGCATGAGTTCATTTTGAGCGCGACCTGGATGGCATTAACTGAGTTCTTGAAAACCGCAATGTCGATAACACGCACCTAAATGCCAAGCTTGAAGGTATATCTTGCTACCAGCCTCATGGACTGCCTCAACCACCTTCTGCCAAGCTTGAGCGTGGCTATGATCTATCATGACTGGGGTATAAGGGAAAACGCTACCGCCCCAGTCAACGAGGACGCCTTCAGTCACAATGACTCCAGTGCCGTGTCGGGCTCTGTCGGCATAGTACTGAACCTGTGGTGGACCTGGCTTGAAATCATCAACACATCGGTTTCGGGTCATGGAGGACATTCCCACTCGATTCCGAAGCGTAAGCTTGGGACTAATAAGGACAGACTCGAGAAGAGTAGGCATGATGGGCTTGGCAAGTGAGCTGTTTTGATTGCAGAGGTGATGGAAGTTGTCACAGTTCTTTTCAAAGTGACCCCAAGCTTTTTATATAGAACGAATACATGATTATACTGCAATCCTGATTATTTAGCGGGTTTATGAAATTCCTCATCCTTCTTTCCACCATCGATTTGGCTGTACCTGGTTCCCTCGGGACGTAACTGGACAAGCATGACAAACTCGATGTGGATCGATCATCGGAGCTGCGGCATGAGACCAATAGTAATCGGCCATTCCCGCAATCCGCGACAGGGTTCGGGTTTCTGTCAGTCGTGATTATCTGCTCCCCTCCCTGAGCTTACAAAGAACGCTGCCTCATCCCAACTTGAAGATTACAAGTTATTTGCACTAGAATCTACATTTCCTCACCCGAGTCACACAATGAAAGCTCCGAGAGCTTGCCGCCAATGCCGTGAGTCAAAACGCAGATGCATCCGTCGTCCTGGCGAGTCCTGCGGCACATGCCAAAAGAGGCGTGTGAGGTGTGATGGCTTCCTTGGCCGCCAAACCCATCGACATCCCCTATTGTTGGCTTCCGCACAGTCCTCAAGTAGTCCTGATTGTATGCCAAGCCAAGGTAGCCTCCCTGAAAGACAATCACTCGAGTTTTGCCTTCCCCAAGGTGTGGCTATCGAGCTGGTAGAGCACTACCTGGACAAAATCCACGGCAGACCCCACAGCCTTTTCCACCCGGCCACCTTGCGTGAACAGGTTCGAGATGGTCTCATCAAAAAGGCCCTACTGTATGCCATCTGTGCTTTCGCTGCCAGGTTCTCGACAAATCCAGACACGCGCTTCTTGGAGACGAGTCTCATAACAAGATCAAAACAGCTACTCAAAGCTGACCTGGAGAACGTTTGCTTGGAAAATATCCAGACATCTTTCTTGATTGCGACAATGAGCGTGGGGATTAGTAATGGTTCATCTGAACTGTTGTTCTTTCGTTAGTAGTATCTTCTACACAAAGTTGCATTTTCATTGATAAACAATAGGTATTGCTACGACAATGTCTGATATAATGCGTCTCAATCATCCATCCTCGGCGGGATCAGTTATTGAACGCGAGACACGCAACAGGGTCTGGTGGTCACTCTACATGGCAGATCTTTGGTGCATTTCAGGTCTCGGTTTGCCCAGTTATATGGCCAACCTTGTGGTCGGGATTGAGCGGCCGATGGATGAAGATCTTTTCGAGTCCCTCGTCCCGGGCCAAGTGTCGCTTGAAAGCGCTTGGAAACTTGGACTTTGGTCGCAAATGACAACACTGGTCGACCTCTTTGTTCCGATACAGAATCTGAACCGTCAGTTTGTCAGTGGCAATGTTTCCCCAGCTAAACTGAATCAAGATTTCCTCATTATTGCACGACAACTTGAAGACTGGTTTCACATGCTCCCAGGGAACGCGCGGATTGACGCTCAGAACCTTGCCTTCCACCAAGACAGGGGATCAAGCGGACTTCTAATCTCTATCCATCTTGCCTATCACCACTATTCCACACTGCTTTACTTTCGATTCCTGGAGAACCCTCAATCATTGTCTCAGACGCACCTTGATTATATCAAGCTCTGCAAGTGGCATGCGTCTTCTTTCAGTGACTTAATCCACAAAGCGCGACAATTAAAGAGGTGTGAAGTCGTATACCCTCTCGCGGGCCATATGACGACGGTTTCTTCATCAGTGTTGCTCCATACATTACTTTTTGGAGACTCACACGAGTTAGAGACTGCGCGAAAGAAGCTCAATGCAAACTTTGAAGCCTTGATCGAACTCAAGCAGTATTGGCCGGTAGCTAGGATTTGGGTGAGTGACGAATGACAATAATTCCCTTCACTTGGCTATATACTGACCACTTCAATAGATTGACCGGCTCATCATGTTTCAAAATACATGCCTTCTTTCGACTGAACCAAGTACCCATAAATTGGACGGTTGGATGTTGAGACTGTTAGTTGAGCATTCTCGATCTCTTGAGATGGATCAACCTCAAGTCGAGTCACTGAACGTGCGCCCCTTGTC
This sequence comes from Fusarium penzigii, assembly GCA_013623535.1. Classification (NCBI taxonomy): domain Eukaryota; kingdom Fungi; phylum Ascomycota; class Sordariomycetes; order Hypocreales; family Nectriaceae; genus Fusarium; species Fusarium penzigii. The sequence goes on from JABFFC010000506.1 coordinate 14,527, forward strand.
GGATGAAACCACACATAAAGCCAAGGAGTTTATGGAGTCTGGCCGATATACGAATCTGCACCAAATACTTGGTTTGCCACGTAGTGTTACGAGCACAACTATAAGGCAGTGAATCAATTGATTGTAAACTTTGCTCGCTAGTTGAGGATGATCATCACTGATCTTCTTTCAAAGCTCAACGATCTATGTGCTGGTTGCGAGCGTTCCCTGGTTCTGATAAGTAGCATGTAATGAAATGATGATACAAAGTGAGCATATATATTCCATGTCACTCCCATTGATCAAGCCAATGTGACAAAAGTCAATAAATACTGAACAAGAGAATATGACCTGATCTATTGTGTAACATAAGCATCATACTAGACACCCTAAGCTGACACCTCCTTCAGCACGCGAGAAATCATCTCATCAAAGCTCTCTTCCTGGACTAGTCCAAGCACCTCATTCCAGTGGGCAGCCTTTTCGGGAAAAGAAGTCACCCCACAGTCACTGTATACTGTCGCGGTGGCAAGCTCGTAGTAACCAGTAGTCCAGTTGCCGTCTTCGATATGCTTCATTGCACGGGCGTACAGTTCTGTTCTTGTCAACTTTGTGAGGCTGAACTTGCTGCCGGAAACTCTCTCAAGAGCCTCGATGGTTTGGTTCTGGTTTACATTGAAAGCGCTGACATGTACATGCTGATTCTTGGTCTTTTCGGAATACTTCAGGACCGCAGCAGTCGCTTCACCGACTTTAGATACGGTGGTCGTCGTAAACCGTGGCTCGCCCGAATCTACGAGCTCACCTGTTTTGGACTTGACATCCAGGCATAACAATCCTTGGCCCTCAATAAGCATCTGAACAGAAAGAAAAGCGGTCAGCCATACTCTTTTCGTTTAAAGAGACAATTCATCTGTCATGGTGGAAAAAACACTCACCCAGTCAATCCACGGTCCAGTGAAGAGTGTTGTCCATGTTAAACCTTCCACCTCCTTAGACTTGACATAGTACATAACTTCCTGTTTTCCCTTGAGAAAAGGTGCCATAGTCTCCAGCCCGTCTACCGAAGTGTCGCTTCCAAACTCACTAGGGAGGAAACGTTTGACCTTGGCAGCCGTAACGGCATCAATGATGGTCTTTTGACCAGCAATGTTGGCAGTTGACAAGGTAGAAACAACTGCATCTTGGCCCGCAAAGACATTTTTGAGTGATTCAAAGGTGTAGTCTGACTTGACAATGGGGGCATCATCGAGCGTTAACGTTGAGACCGAGGACGAGCTGCGACTCAAGATGGAAACCTTGAAGCCTGCCTTGACCAAGGATCTAACTAAATAAGGCCCTAGGTTTCCTTGGCCCTGTTGTTAGTAATCAGCATAGTGTCTTTGAAGTCGCGAAAGTGGGTTAAACTTACTCCAAGTACCATGACAGTCTTGATTTCTGAGTTCATGTTTGAGATTTGAACAGAATGTATATGTTCAAGTTGAGTGAATAAAAGCTTGGTTGGATCTGTGATATTCCTCTTTCTTTTTGGGATGCAAGGAATAGCTACCATGAGATTTCAGGTGGAATTGACTTGGCTTTATATACTACTTTCCATACTCAATTTCTTCTGCTATTGGTATTGACGATGTTCACATAGAACATTCTCATCATCCTTGTAGGCTGCGTTATCAAAGACATGGTGAGGTGGAGTCTAAGCCACTTTCGGATAGCAGGAGGTGGAGTCTAGTACGTTTTGGGCCTCGATAATGCAGGCGATAACATCGTGGTGGTATCATTGTGGATTAGTAAAGCATTCTACACAAACAATACTCAACTTGATCGTGGTGATTCTCGACTTTAGAAGTGTTAAACATCTCTCCTTAGCTGCGAGACCTTATCGCCAACTGAACTATGCCAACCCTGCAGAGATCCTGTCAGGCTTGTGTCAAGGCTAGACGTCGTTGCAGCCTCACTTCTCCGTGCTGCGCAAGATGTTCAGCGAAACGCATCACGTGTTCCTATATCAACGAACCCGCCCCGGCGTTAGTCGGTATATCAGGAACAAAGAAGTCAAGACCCAATCAGAAGGCTCTAAACCCTGGCAGGAGACCAGATATACGGAATCATTTATGTCTTGTAACTCGACGGGCTATAAGAACAAGTTTGCAGATGCACATTCGTCAAGTACTCTGCCAAGGACACTACCAAGGATCTCGACCTCCTCTCTTGCCGTCGGATGCGCTGTGTCTTCATGGCTTGACTATTGTGAGCCAGTCCATACACAATGGTCTTCAAGTGTACGATCCCCAGAATCTCGAGGTTGTTCGTATGTTTGATCAGCCCATCCTTGACAGAATGTCGGATATTCTACAAAGCTTCACTGCCGAATTTTTCCAACATGGCACGACCTCTTTCGTGCACTCAGGGCTGTATGGGCCAACCATACCGCTTCCACTCCAACAGATCCGTAGCATCTGTGACAGCTACCAAATTAACGGCTATGATTCATCCCGCAATAGACTGGACACCCTCCGTCTCGCAATCCAGCATTTGCTAGCGCTCGCAAAGCGTGCCAAATCATTCTCGGAGACGGTATCCTATGCACAAGCCATCAACCTCGCACAAATCGTTCGCCTTCTCGAGTGCCGGGACATGTCTGAAGATGTGGAACGTGACAATCGGGAGATGTGGGCGCTTACGCATCAACTTTGGCGAGATGCACCTATCAATCTGCCAAGCACCTTGAGTCCTTGGCAGGCGTGGTTGTACTCGGAGACCATTCGACGGACAATAATGATTTGCAATATTCTGCTGGGTGTCTATAGTTCGATGAGGAGAGGTTACACCATACACTCGCTCTGTGTGGAAGCTCTTCCATTCGATATGCGCACTCAGCTATGGTTTGCGGAAAACGAAGAGTCGTGGACCGCGGCAACGTCAGATGCACCCGGGCCGTCTTTGGTAACTTGTCGCCAGTTTACCGCTCAACCAGAGTTGGCTTTTTCTGGGCTCAAGTTTGAGTCTTTGTTATTGTTAGCCTTTAGGTGATCGCACGGACAGATATAGGCATTGGTGGAGGCAAGAAACATGCGTCGAGGACAAGACAAGGTCAGCACTTTAGCGTGCAATGATAACGATCCTTCGGACAAAGACATAGATTTACCGTCCCCCGACCATAGCACGTTTTCGAACGGTACGCTCACTAAGTATTAGTCCGTCCATAAACCGGCAGCGCTAGCAACAAGTTTACTATTATATCTACAAAATTAGTGTTACGTCCTCAGGTGAAGGTCAGGCAATTGAGATTTCCTCCAAGTGGAAACAGTAATGGAACCCTACCCTGGAGGAGAAATTAACAGCAGCCCCTTTTCCGAAGGATCGACAAACGTGACGTTATAAGTCTGATCCAATCATTTCAAAGTTAAACCGTTCAAACTTGTCTTCCATCAGATGCTGTTGTATTATTATGCCAGCCAAAATAGATAGATGCTACATTGCTGACCAGAAATGAGTTTTTATTGACTGCTTCTCTCAATTAAGATGGCTAAAGTTTGTCTTGTGTATTTCCTAAACTAAGGAATGGACCTCAACATGCATAACTTAGCAGAGTTGCTTATACTTTTTAAGACAAAAGGAGAATAGCCCCTCAATGCCGTGACTAGCATATTCTTGAACCAGAGGCAATACCTGCCTGTCATTAGACAAAGTTTCTGGATTGATCCAAGGCAGATAGAGATAAATGGGACAGCAGGGAGCTATTCTTGCAACACAACTCATCGGTGAACCGATAGGCAATGCTGTCAAGTATCCGTACTCCGCCCCGCAGAACTGTCCCGATGTGGCTGACCACGCGTCCGGTGCCTCGGGCAGGACGCGTACAACCGCTTCAGAAGTGCCGGCGACCTCTTGGCAGTTGAGTTCCCGGACCCGCTGCTGGCTACCCCGTGAATGGGTAAATGCGCCAGGGGTGTCAAACCGCTTGATGAATCGCTCCCTCAAAGGGTCTATGCTTAACTCCAATGATGAAGAGTAGAAGGAGCGGGGAAAGAGATCAAAACGAATAAAACATCACCGGCAGTGTGTATTTCTGCAACATATAGCGATTATTAACGATTATTCGAGAGGTATCTGTCCATACTTGCATCAAGACGCACAAGTCGGCGGGTGACACAAACCACCGATTTCGCCCAAACTGAAGATATACGCCTGGAGCCGTTTCGATCTTCCCGTCAACTAGCTGCCAAGACATAAACTGTTACATCGCAACTGCTATATCAAAGGCAGCCCCATGAGAGCGCACTGCCAGGTCCACCGGCGATGGGATCTCATCTCGTGGAGCCACTGTGCAGGGATATATCTACGTAAGCATATGATGGCTTGCCCTGGCACACTGCACAGGGCCTGAGATCTTGGAAACAACTTTTTATAAAAGAAGAGGCAAACACTCAATATGTTGTAAGTTAACTATCCAGATCATCAAGATTCACATACACGGTCGTTTGTTTCACTCATTAACCACTCTCTGTCCCTCACTCGCCATGAAGAAGTCCGTCCTTTCCGCCGCCGTCACCCTCACCTCCGCTATTGGCGCAGAGTTGTCGACAACATGCGACTCCTTGTCCCAGCGAAAGAACTTTACTTCACTCACAAACGATGAAAAAACAGCTTGGCTCGAAGCTGAGAAGTGTCTCACTACCCACGAACCAGTGTTTGGGCTTTTCGAAGGAGCCAAGACTCTGTGGGATGAGCAGCAGTATCTCCATTTAACTATGTCTAACTACATCCACGGCGTGGTAAGTCGATGCAACTATCGACTGGCTGAGACTTAGAAATCAAGATCACTTACACTATAAATCAGGGTCAATTCCTTCCCTGGCACCGCTATTACATGACCCTACACGAGAAGCTGCTTCAAACCTACTGCGGTTACGAGGGAGGAATGCCTTACTGGGATCAGCAGCCAGACGCCGACGATATCCTATCCTCGGACGTGTGGGATACTGTCTACGGCATTGGAGGCGATGGAAACTCGTCGGATAGCAACATTGTCACTGAGGGTCCCTTTGCCTACACTGAGCTCCATGTCGGTGCTTACTCTTGGAACACGGTCATCCCAAAGGCCGTGACCTATCACCTCAACAGGAGTATCAACGCCGATACTTTCAAGGCAGCCAGCAAGGCCAATGTCGATGCGTGTCTCGAGCTCGAGACCTATGACGAAGCCTGGGAGTGTTACGGCCAGGGTCCTCACTCGGCTGCTCATGCCGGTACTGGCGGTACCGTAAGTTGAACCCCCCATCCTGATTCCCTTAGTTTACCTTCTGACTAGAATCCTTATCCAGATGCGAGATCCTGTTCTTTCCCCTGGTGACCCCGTCTTCTTCCTTCACCACACCAACCTGGATCGCCTCTGGTGGCAATGGCAATCAGTCAACCTGACTGCCCGCCTGGTAGACATGGGAGGAAACAACGTCCCCAGCGAGCAGTTCAACAAGGCAAACAATTGGGATGCCCCTGGTGCCAACTTTACTGACTACAGTGGCGATGAAGGCAACGTCACTACGCTCTCTCACATTTTATCGATGTATGAAATGCTGCCTAACGTCACCATCGCTGATATTATGGACATCAGCGGCGATGCGATCTGTGCTGAGTATGTTTGATGGTGGAACGGACACCATGTACACCTGTCGGAGCGCTAATACGCCAGCCGGTCAGAAGCTGAGATAAAAATCTGTAACATTCTACGCAGCCAGACTGCAACTTCTTCTATATTCAGATAGGCAAGAGTTCTTAATTGCCTTGGAAATGGCTCTCTCAAAAGACCCTATCAAGGTGCAGATACAACTACTTTTCTCATTCATGCAAATCTTTAAAGTGATCCAAGCTTTGTATATTAGTATAGAGTAATTAACCTTCACAGTGAAAACAACAGAACTAATACTTGTACCTTAATAATATTTCTTGATGATCTCAGTATACGAATAGCTAGGGACGATAAAATTGATTACTGATACGGGAAAGAAGTACAAATCAAGACAACAAACGTGCAAGACAAAGGAAAATCCCGGTTGTGGCCGGGTCCAAGTGGACGTCGGATGAAAGGGCCCTTCTGCTCTCACCAACTGTTACTGTTTGACAGTCTCGATTGGAGGCGATATCCGTGCTGTTCCTCCCGAAATGCTCCTCCCTTTCTTTGCCACTACTAATTCGTGAAGTGGCCAAGTTGGCCTAACTACACGCCGATAATCAGCTTAGAGAATCTGTGACAACGTTAGAGCTTTCCAAACCACCTTTCCAGTGATCACTTACATTGAAAGTTGCTTTCTTACCGCGCAGAACGTCGCGGAGAGGAATTTTGCCAGTGGCGGGCTTAACGGCAGTGGTTGTAGCACGCTCGGATTTCTTGACGGGAGCGTCGAGTAGGAGGGGAACAAATTTCTTGACAGCCTGCTTGGCAGGATAGAGACAGGCAGGCCCGACCTTCTGGACAACTGCCTTGATAAAGTCAAAAACGCCGTCGCCAATAAAGAGGGTTGGATCGAGAGGAATCAGTTTGACTGACTGGAGCTGGGCTCGGGAGAGATTCGAGATTGCCTGATAAGCAGCATCCGCTATGACAGCACGCTGCAGAAGAATCTGAGTGGCTTCAACATCCGAAGGAGAAGCGGTAGCGCCCTGGTATCTTTCCAAAAGCTTGGACACATTTGCATCAATAGCATTTTGGGCACTTGGGGAAACAAGCCCCTCTACAGCTGACACTGCACTTCTCAAAACTGGGCCGAGAGACGAAAAGATGGTCTCTCGGCCAGCCAAGGGGATCGTTGGTTCAAAAAGACCTTGAACAAAGTCCTTCGCAGTTTCGCTGCCGGGGAAATGTCTGATGCCGAGATTTCGGCGCTTCAGAACCTTTTGTCCGCCAGATTGCTCCGTGTTATCCTCGAGGTGATATTCGGTGATGTGCCGAGTACTGTCGATGAGATAAGGCGCAAGGAGAATGGCCACTTCGTCTACCTTTGGAGCATTGGCGTACCAGTTTTGCTTCATAGCTTCAATGATATTGTCAAGCTCGGGGGACTCTTCAATGGCCAGAACGGCCTGCAAAGAAGCCTCGGCAGCAACAGCACGCTCAGTAATCCCAGAGAGTTTGGTAGCTTTGCCACTTGCAATCGTCTCAGACCCGATCACATAAGAGAGTAGAGACCCTGCAACGATGCTAACAAATTGGCCAACTTCATCGACAAGAGGGGACTCGATCTCAAGAGTCTGAGCATCAATTTGTGCAACAGTCTTAAGTACGTCATAGAACGCATCACTTTGGCCTGCATCGGACGATTCGGGAGTATTGTCGACTTCCACAAATCCATGATCAGGCTCAGGGTTAGGCTCAGCTGAGGGAACAGGGACTTGAAGCTCAGTCTCTTGGGGCTTGATGACCTCTGGTTCAACAATTTCGGGCTCCTGTGGAGCTGGAACAGGGTCAACTTGCGGCTCGGTGTCTGGCTCATTTATTGGTGCAGGCTCAGTCGAGGTACCACAGCCTGTACACTGAGTAGCGATGATAGGATCTGGGACGGGTTCTTCTGTCAATCATTTCCTGTCAGTTCCCATCTTTAAAAAGGAAGTATAACACTTACCAGGGATGGCATCCGGCTCTACAACCTTCGGAACCTTGATCTCGAATGGCTCGCCAACTTGAATGAAGTAGATATCACGATGATGTTGGGAAGTGCCATTAATCCATTCGGCCGAGGACAGGATACGCTTTCCATAACGGGGCTGGATATCAGAGGGCACACGTCCTCGATACCCGATGTAGCACTTGATCTGGGTGGCAGCCCCGAGTTGGTACTCTGTGTCATAGACGGTATCACTACCGGTGACTACCAAGTCGGAACGGGTGAGGAAGCCAGTGCCGACTTTCCAGATGGAATATCCAGTCTGTTTGTTCTCGAAACGCGATTCGATCTTCACGATGGCTGAATATAAAGCTGGTCAGCGAACAGTTATTGAATATCATGTTGGTATGACTTACAGCGGACCAAGCCAACGTCCCCAACATCGATCGAGGCAGAGATGAACTCGGTAGGATTGAACCCGGTCGAGTTAAAGACTGCATCAGTCGGAACGGATGAGACTGGCTGGTCGAGAGTCCATGCAGCCGGTCGGCTAGGAAGATCGATATATGCAGGCATGATCAACAGGCTTAAGTCAAAGCGAGATACTAGAGTGTTGGTGTCTGTTGGATATAAGATGAACGCTGAAGAAGATGATAGTTTGTTTGGCAGAAGGCTGGCAGCTGAATTCTTATAGTCTTTGGAACCACGGGTTATGACCTAGAATGTTGTCCTCTCCTGATCATTTGAGCAACTGGACGATTCATAACCATCTGACGACTCTCAGAAGCTGTGATGATTCTCGAAGGAATGTGATTCCCTTGTTATTGACGCTTATTGACCTCGCAAATTGCGTCGTATCCCACATCTCGGCCTGAATAGATCCCGTATCAAGAGTATCAGCCAGCCTCAATCGCCATCCTGTACTGATCAATTCCCCAACCCGGGCATCGTGAGAGTCCAGGATTCTGCCAATATCTTGGCTGGCAGTTTCAAACTCAGAAAATGAACGAAGAGAATGAAAATTTGACTCGATCGTCGTGAGCCTTTGTGATCGAGGCCCTGCACATTGACCTCGGATCACACAGCTTCACTGAGGTTCTGGTTGCGGAATGTGATTATTTTGCCGCTCGGCCAGGAGCATTGCGTAACAAGGTGATAGCCACAACTGCAGGCTCAATATGTGATATTTCGGATGTGGAATAGCAGACTGCAATATCGATCTACTGCCCCAGAGTAACAATCACGTAAGTTGCCTAAACTCGCAAATTTTGTTGATGTATCCCAAAAGGGAACTGAATTTGCCTCCCAGGACAGCTGAATATCAAAGCTAAAGCTGGAGAAGGTGTTCAGCTTTTGCCATCACACACTTGGCCAAGAATAACATTTTCCCATCGATCATCCAGTTAGCCTCTTGGATTTTCGTGAAGGTGTGCTGCCTAGCATCTTGTATGACATGCAAGCATACGGCGAATGTAGTTGAAAATATTTCCTATTCATTGCAAGTAACTTGTAGTGGAGATTGTAGTCATGTTTTTTGCTTTGTTTGATCGTCAAGAATATCATACTTGGCAGTCTAGACGATGCTCATACACACCGCTGAAACTTCGTTTGCATTCCATATATGAGGCTAAGACTTGAGTTGCTTTGAAAACTGGCATCACTGCAATGCATCTCGTGAAGGCGTTTTCCAATCGCCATCGCTTCACTACCGTAAAAACACCTTGCAGCGTCCACTTCATACCATTGGGTGGTCCGACGCAGACGCAGAAGCGGCGACTTGCGGCTCATGGCACGATACGACAATGCTACTTGTTCGACCTCGTGAGAACGTATAAGGATGAATACTTGTGATTGAGAGGCAGGGACTGGCTCATCATGCAATGTGATAGAACTAAGGTGGACCCATCACGACGCTATAAAGTTGCCTTCTTCGCTTCAATGGGGGTTGTGCTGTATATGGTAAGTCAGGGACAGATGGAGCGGGATTGAGATCTCAACTCCGATGTATACCCCCTCTTCGTGTTCCTAGTTTCGCCAAGCAGGGGGTGTATTTTAAAAGATTGACTCTAGCCAAGAAAGGTGATATAGCGTTCTCTTTCTATATGTGATACTGTAAGCCATGCTCGTGATGTGAACTGAATAGGTCGACGAATGGAATTATTGATCCCGAAATGGTAACTAGCAGCCAGCCACACACGCGTCGGCTAACCCTATTCTAACCGTCCCCATCAAAACAACAACCTTCCGACCAAATCAGTCCATGCGGCTTGATAGGGTGCCATATTCTAAGTCTTTACAAAGTCTACCTACAATGTATCGTGTATGGTCGCAGCCAACCGCAGCAACAACTAGATACTTGCACTTCAACAAAATTGAGTTTGCATCAAGAACCTGTGATCGAGGAGTTGAGATCAGCTGCACATCATGATCTATATTGTTGTCCGTAGCCTATCGGCTATCAGGCAGCCTTTGGCTGGGGGAGTCATAGAGGCAATCATGCCATTGAGACGACGCACAATCTGCTTTCCCTACAGTGTGTCTAAGTAGACGAATGTGATTCATTGACCTCTGTTATCCTGACTGTCGAGAGGAACGCTTATGATAACAGGCAGATGTGAGAAATATATGTTTTGTCGAACTATTTATACCGGTCCTTTCCCACTCTCTTTGTTACCCTTTCTTTATCATCAACACACTCGACTATTTCTCAAGACTTACACTACTCATTTATCTTCCAACTTCTTGATCACAATGTCCTTCCCAGTCAAAGGCGACGTTCTCATCATTCCCGCCTACAATGCGGAGTCTGAGAAAGCTGTCCAAGAGATCCAATGGTCTCAGTCCTTCCGCACTCGTTCTGCTCGTTACTACGTTGCGCACGCCCAGAATCAGTCCAAGGGCAACGTCGACGTCCTCCTCTACATTCAGGACCGTTACTACAAGGATTCCTCCAACAACGATTACATTGGCAAACTTCCTGGTGCTAGACAGGAAGGTGGTAAGACTATACTCTGACAATGCCTGCAACACAAGATTCTTACCTGCTACCCAGGCTCGTGGATCGTCAGCATCAACGACCGCTTTCAGTATGGCCAGAAAAACAAGAACGGAGACGGACGCTGGGTTGCCCTGCACGACAAGGACAACAAGCCCTACCAGGTGAGGTTGCCTCTTATGATTGTGACACCTCTTCTAACTCTTTTAGCACCGTTTCATGATCACCACCATTCAGGGTAACGTTGCTGAGTGGGCCAAGACTCTTGCTAAGACCTTTGGTGCTGGTGAGATCGCTGATGCCGTCAGCAAGCTTGGCAGCAGCTTCATTGGTGACTACCTTCACAACTTTTAGTTGCTTTCAAGAAGCTGGAGGAGCTCGCAATGAGCCAAGAGACTCGAAAGGCCCCAGATTGTTCGCCGCCTGATTTAGTTTTGTTTAGTAACTCAGTATAAGAAAACCCAAAAAAAGACCGGCCTATATTTGACACTGGTAATTGCTTTTTGCACACTATTCTATGATTATTGCATTGAGACGTAGTAGATGACTATGTGATGTGAGCCATGGACGCGATGCGAGGAATATGTTCCGCTTAGTAAATCAGTGTTCAGTGTTCAGGGTATCTCGGTCTTGCAGCAGGTTTCCATTGCCCGTGACTTACCAGAGTTCCCTTAACGTGTGTTGTCTTGTACCACCTCGATTAGATTTGTAAAGATATGATTCACGACTGTGGGTAATACCTCCTAACGATAGCGTGACGTCGGTATACATGAACCCATGTTACATTCAGACTATTGACTAGCCATCTATCTTCCTTTTTCCAACGTTGCCATTCAACTGCAACTATTATCATTGGAACTGGCGGGTATGCATGATCTTGTACTTGCCGTTATTCTTTTGTTTCTACCTCCGATGCCGCCTGATCATCTACATCGCTATCATGTCTCTTCACTGTGCCCAGCTCCCTTACTACCAGCCATGCTGGATATATGGCGGCCCCCCAAAGGCCGAAGTTGATATATGTGCTACCAACACTGGCAAAGATAGGTAAAGCGTTGAGCCCATAGCTGATGGCTTGCCATGCTGATTCTGTGCCACGCAAAAGTGCAGACAATCGAACCGTTTCCTGGGGGCTATTCGAAATCTGGCCAATGATGAAGAATGCGAAATTGTAGTTGAGCTGGAACCCGGCAACAAGGAAAACAAACACACCAAACCCAGCGCCAAATCCCTCGTCGCTCCAATCATAAATGGGGCCTTCACGACGAAACTTGGTGACATTGATAGTCAGCCAAATCCACCAAGCTCCTTGAAGAGTCATAATGACGGCGTATGCCCATCGCGCGCGCTTCTTGAGGGCAATCTGGTTCTGGTCGAGCCAGACTCCGAGCAAGTTGCCCGCAATTACCGCGACAATTCCTGAGATGAACGAGCCAAGAGCTCTGGCTCGTACGCTGAACCACAAAGATATGTAAGTGAAGAAGACGGATTCCGAGTAGACACCTTGTCCAATCCAGATTATGAGTAGCAAGAATTCTTTCCTCAGAAATGTCCGTGTCGTTGCTTTAAACTCCGTCCAAGGTTCATCAAAGATGGACAAGTCAACCTTCTTGCCGTCGGCTCGCTGAACCTGAGAGGGCTTATTCAGCAGCAATGCTACAGAAGGCCCCAATGCCTGCAGGGCAATGAAGATGAGGTAGACCTTGTATGAGACCTTTCCGGCTTCGTTTCGATCGGCATTCAGTCCTAGATTGATGGCACCTCCAAGAATCTGGCCAAGTCGAGTGAACGTCAACCAGTAAGCAATCATCCGTCCTCGGTTTCTTGGCTCAGGATAACCGATTGCGATGGCGGCCTCCGCGGCCCAGAAGATACCAGCAGAGACACCACAGCAGGCGGCACCAAAGATGACAAGCCATTCAACGCCATAGCGATTGTTAAGGTAAAGGCCGGCGCTGTAGGGAGCGAATCCGATCGTACCGATGACCAGGGCGCCTTTGATGCCGACGTACTTGACGATACCACTGGTGAACCAGCATGAAATGACCATAAGACAGAAAGTAAGTGCGTTACCCGTGTTGACAAGATATGGCTTCTGGGCACCACCGGCTCCAAGTGAGTTCATCGCACCCCATAAGCCTGGTGCCGCGAAACTGCACAGGCCAAGGATTGTTGCATTATAGATCGGCGAACGATTCCATTTGGCTGGAGATGATGTCAGGCAGTTGGCTTAAGATGAGACTTTTTGGAATCTTACGCTTGATTGGTGCTTCTCGGGGCGTTTCGATATCATTTCCAAGAGCAGGGGGCTTTTCTTCCGGCTGCGACATGGCTGCTGGACGCTGAGTGTCTTTCCAAAGTAGTCAGACCAAGGCTTGTGGATCGGATTACAATTTTTCCTAACTTCAAGGAACATATCCAGAGGAAAGTGATACAAACGTAAGCCGGGCGATGTAGAATAAATATTTCAAGGCGCAACTCCAAGATTAGAGATGACACCACTCGACCCTAGAGATGGTGAAAGACTCCCAGAGAGATCGGAGAATATGTGGCCCATGTCAATGCCCGATCGGCAGTCACCTTCACAAGTGCCACTTGGTCGGTATCGACCAGTGGTTGCTCAGACTTCGCTCTAGTTGGTCGTTAAACTCGACCTTGGCAGAGGGTTCTTGCGTGATCTATCACCTAACAATCATCATCGGGCGCTAGCCGTTCAAAATCACTCAAAGGTACTGTAGAATGGACGAGACAAAGAAAGACCTCTCGGCCTTGGATAGTTAGTTTGGCGTATTGAATTCTATAAATCAAGAGACCATTATAATGCACGTGTCGTGACTCTTTTACACGAGGAGAGAATGAATGGAAGTGGTTTTATTACAGAGTTCAGTTTCTTAGCATAAAATGCACCATGTCAGTCAAGTTATGAGCGAGTAACCATAGAAGAACCGGTACTGACATGGAGCATGCAAATGGCCGTTTTAGTTCCCACTTTTTGGTTGATGTACTCTTATCTCAACAGGGAAATATACCCGACATTAGGGTGGCATGAAGCATACGTATATTCAAAGACGTGCTTGCTAGGAATGAATTCGCAATGCGTTTCGCGCAAAGCCAGTCACTTTATCAGCTTCTCATCTCTTCTGATATCTACTGTCTGCCAGTTCTGCACTACCATCGTCGAAAATGAGCATTCAAGATAGCCCGTCCGAGGGCGTAAAGAAGAAATGGATCATCAATGCGTTCTTTATGAACCAGCCTACTTTTGTTGCGCCTGGTTTGTTGCTATCCATCATTCACCGTGGTATGTCTGCTAACGTGTTGTGTTAAGGTCTCTGGCGTCATCCTCGAAATCAAACATCACGTTATAATGAGCTTACATACTGGACCGAGTTGGGCAAACTGCTCGATGGAAACTTCCACACGTTATTCCTTGCCGATGTACTCGGAGCGTACGAGGTATACAAAGGTCCAGGAAATTTCAAGCCAGTTTTAGCTGGTGCTGCTCAGTTTCCTGTGTCTGATCCGTTGTGAGTAGTGACGTTGGCTTCGTATTTGGCGAGAATTCAGACTGAGATCGAAAAAGCCTTCCCATAACAGCCATGGCTGCGGTAACCAAGACACTGTCCTTTGGAATCACAGCTTCAACAACTTATGAAGCCCCTTATGCGCTGGCTCGCCGCTTCTCAACCTTGGATCACCTCACCGGCGGAAGAGTAGGCTGGAATGTAGTGACGAGTTATCTTGACAGTGCAGCGAGAAATTTTGGCCTCAAAGATCAAATCTCGCATGATGAGCGATACGAAATCGCAGATGAGTTCTTGGAGGTAGTCTATAAGCTCTGGGAAGGATCATGGAGGGACGATGCGGTAGTGAAGGACGACATCCATAAGCAGTACACCCACCCTGATCGTGTAAGGAGGATCAACCATGAAGGGTATGTCCTAGCGGGGGCGTCATGACTGAAAGGAAAAAAACAAAGTGCCAATAACTAACCTCTACACAGGAAGCACTTTCAAGTCGCGGGTCCTCACTTGGTTGAACCTTCCAGGCAAAGAACACCATTTATTTTCCAAGCTGGTGCGAGTAAGGCTGGCAAGGCTTTCGCGACTAAACACGCAGAGGCAATGTTTCTTCCTGGCATGGACATCAGACTTGTCAAGAAGCTGGTCAAAGATATTCGTCAATCTGCGATTGATCAAGGAAGGGATCCACGAGGTCTGAAGTTGATTGGTGGAATACATATCGTTCTCGATGAGACGGACGAGCTGGCACAGAAGAAGTACGACGAATACTTGTCGTATGCTGACTTGGAAGGTTCACTGGCTCTGTTTGGCGGCTGGACAGGAACAGATCTTGGTCAAATCCCCGATGATGCGGACCTCAAGTTCACGGGCCCGCCAGCTATGCAGAGCATGGTTGAGAATTGGAGCGAAACGATCCCGGGCAGCGATGGCATCAAATGGACAAAACTGCGAGTGGCTCAAGAGCTCGCCATGGGTGGACCACATGCGCGTGCTGTCGGCTCGGCCAAGACTGTGGCTGATATACTTGAGAAATGGATTGACGAGACAGATATCGACGGTTTCAACTTGTCTTATGCCATCGTCCCAGGAGACTTGGAAGATCATGTCAAGTATTTGGTGCCGGAGCTCAAAGCTCGAGGAGTGTTCTGGGATGCTGATCCAGCTGAAGGCAAGACGATGCGAGAAGTGTATCTTGGTACAGACTTTGCCAAAAACGGGAGACTTGGTTCCGATCACCCTGGCCACCAATACAAGTGGGAAGATAGAAATGAAGGCCAGTAAGACTATACGGGTACAGGGACAGACACACGAGGCAGCCAACCAAAATAACTCATCAAAAGTTCCAAAAAAAAAAAACTCCATGATGAAACGTGAAGTACCATTCATTACGTGAACTTCATTTGGCCTTTGCGTTGTATCATGATTTGCGAGGCTCATATGATGCGGAGAACTCTGCGGAACCGTGCCCGCAGCCAGGGTAATCCTGGCCGGACGCCGCAGTGCACAAAACAGAGTTTGGTTATGACAAGTTACTACGTCGTAAAATTGGTAGCTTGTCTTACTGCATTATATCCGTATCTAGAACCGGTTCGTCACATGCTGCACGCTGTCACGAAAACTACACAGTATGCACAACTTTGTCGCCCTCTTTGATGCGAACTGATGTTTCTAGCTCAGTGATATTTCGACTATGCTACGTTCACAAACTTATTCTCCTTGTAACCCTTGATGCGGGGTCGGGGTCGTGTTGGCAATGAGAGCGAACAAGTTTGCGGAGAATAAGTGCCGGGGCATGGACATAATCAGGCGATATCAGAGTCAAAGATCTCAGTTAAGTTACATTTGATCCACTCCAACCAGCAAATCTCGACGCGATATTCAGTTTCCCCGCATTTTAGTTCAAACCTCAATACCAGCCCACCTGTCGTGCCCATGCATTTCAACTTACGCGAATGGAACTGGTTGTTCCCAGAAGCCTATCATGCCTCCTGGAGGTTTCCAGGTGAAACTCTCCCAGGTAGTATCGATTATAGTTTCTTTGTTTGCAGGAAGATCAATCTCCGTTATACCGGAGCGGGGCCTTGTTCTGATCTAAAGTCATCGGGTCAAAGGCTGTCCGTTCATCTATAAAGTCCCTCCCCCTAGACGGTTTTGGTCAGTAATTTGACTGCTAGCCATCTACTTGTCCCGAAACCTAAGTTCACACAAAGACCCTCGTCAATACTTGATTGAATTTCAAGATTAACTGTTATATATTGTACAAGACTCACTCCTCTACCGAGCCCAACCTCAAACAATCGTTCAGAATGAAGGCTCTTGTCTACACGGGGAATGATTCAGTGTCCCTCCAAGATCGCCCCATTCCCACTGTGGCATCTGATACTGACGCTATCATCAAAATTACTAAAACAACCATTTGTGGTTCAGACTTGCACATTCGAAAGGGCCATGTGCCTACCTGTCAACCTGGCCGTGTCTTAGGCCATGAAGGAGTCGGCATCATACATTCCGTTGGGTCCTTCGTCAGACGTTTCAAGAAGGGTGATCATGTACTGATCTCGTGTATCTCGAGTTGTGCCAGTTGTGACTACTGCCGCAAAGGCATGTATAGCCACTGTACATCCGGAGGCTGGATACTTGGTCACACCACGGACGGCACGCAAGCAGAGTACGTCCGTGTACCCTTTGCCGACTCGAGCCTCTACGCGGTTCCTCCGGGTGCAAACGAGGAGGCTTTGGTTATGCTGAGTGACATTTTCCCAACGGGACTTGAATGTGGTGTGTTGAATGGTCGAGTCCAGCCGGGAGGCACTGTCGCCATCGTGGGATCTGGCCCCGTTGGATTGGCGGCGCTGATCACAGCTCAGATGTACTCGCCGTCCAAAATTATCGTTATCGACATGGACGTCAATCGACTGGAAGTTGCGAAACAGCTGGGTGCAACCAGCATCATTAACAGCTCGAAGGAAGACCCAATCGCAGGTGTCTTGGCGGCGACAGGCGGCCAGGGATGCGACTCCGTCATCGAGGCCGTGGGAATTCCGGCAACATTCGAGTTGTGTCAAGAGTTGCTGGCTCCTGGAGGCACGTTGGCCAACGTTGGCGTCCATGGCGCAAAGGTGGATCTTCACATACACAAGCTTTGGGATAAGAACATCTGTAAGTGCATCCATGGTAACGGGACATGCAGTCACTAAAATATACGCAAGCAATCACCACCAGACTTGTCGACACAGTGACTACGCCTATGCTCCTCAAGCTATTTGGATCGGGCAAGATACAGCCAGGTCAACTCATTACACACAGTAAGTAGATGTATGATAATGTGAAGAGTCTACTAACATATTGACAGGATTCAAATTGAGTGAGATGGAAGAAGCTTATAAGACATTTGGAGCAGCGGCGCAATCTGGTTGCTTGAAAGTCATTATTGATGTCGACTGAAAATCTCACGAAGACTGCCAATGTGGTTTCTCATTTTGAATTAAAGTTATACGGCACTTATGGAGACTCAGAAAAGAAGTGGTTGGGCCGTAAAGGAGGTTGTATTTCGTTTGTGTTCCACAAACAATATTATTATTATTTCCTCGTATTGGACACCCAACTGATATATGAACAACAAGGCTAATTGGAAGAATAAAGTTCCCCCCTTTACTCGTTATACATGAGCTTAGATAATGTTGAGCTTGTCAACGAAATAGTAGCTTTATAGGCGACTATGTTTTATGACTAAAGAAGACATGTAGAAAACTAATTTCGGCTGGAACTAGATAGACGTGAATTGACTAGCATCATCTTTGAGTGGAAATTATCTTAGTTGTGACACGATAAGAGCATAAAGAATACAGCGTTGTGTTTAGGGTAGCATGATATATGCATAAGCGCTTTGTCAGGCAGAACAGGTGGGGTAGACTAGGTATAATTTCATGCCGCCAATGTATTATCTTTTGGTAACATAGCTTATACGAATTATCTCGTGGTTCTATTTTACAAACGATAACAATGAGACTATGATAGTATTGAGAGTATCTTTTCTTACCAGTACTGTGCTTACGTTATTAGTGACACAACGCTGACAGACGATCCCGGCCATGACTAAACAGGTGTGCAACTTACTAACCTATTATCAACGCTGGATATACCAAGGAACCCAGATGCTTGCTGTATAATCACATTATTCAGGGGTGATCTTGAGCTTATTAATAGCTTGCACCCAGCCTGCATCCGATTTATTTCATCCGGCCTGCATTAGGTGCAGGGGGCTGATCTCATCGGATCGCTAAGAGGTGATGCAATATCTCGGATTAGCTGTATTGGTATTAGCTGCGGTTACATCCTCAAGCGTTGACTTAGATTAGAAAGCTTGACTTAGGATTCGTAATATCAACTTGGCAGTATAAAACGCGATGGACACTGACTGGATTATTTACTGTTGCTCTTTCACTATCCCCATCACCAGCTGTCTTTACTCCTACTTGTTCTGCTGTCTTTCTGACAACTTCCGATAGTCATTAACATGTTGCCACTCTTCTTAGTCTTTGCGGCATTGCCAGCTCTATCACTGTCCAAGTCATTGCCCGTCAAGACACTTGGCCAGCTCCCACTCGGGACATGGCTCGAGAACGTCGCCGTGCGCCCCAACGGGGATCTTCTGGCAACTCAAATGTGGCCCTCTGCTAAGCTATACACCATCCGCAACCCATCAGATGACAATAACTCTCTCGACGAGCTTGTTTCCGTCTCCGCAGTTCAGAGCCTCTACGGGATTGCTGAGGTTCCGTCTTATCGCTCGAGAGCCGAGAAGTTTATTTTTGTTGGCAGCAACTCAACCGGTCTTGGTATTCCTATTGTTGGCACATTTAGCGCCTGGTCGGTCGAGTTTCATTCCTCTAGATATGGCTCCAACGTCGAAGTCAAGAAGATCAGCAACATGGACAAGAAAAGTGGTTTCCTCAATGGCGTAACAGCGATACCCCATAGATCAGATGCAGTTCTGGTGGCTGATTCTGCCAACGGCTTGGTTGGTCGCCTTGACTTGGCTTCGGGCAAGTTTGACACTTCAGCCTTCGTTTTCCCCGAGATGGCCCCAATTGAAGGTGCGGGCCTTCCAATAGGAGTCAACGGCATCCAGATCCATGGTGGATATCTCTATTTTGACAACTCGTACGAGGTCTCAATATATCGCATCCGCATCACTGCCACAGGGTATCCTGTGAAAGGCGCAAAGCCAGAACTATTTGTCAATCTGTCCAATGGCCTGACCTTCCTCGATGACTTTGCCTTAGACAGCAAAGGTAATATCTACGGTGCCAGCAATTTTGACAACTCGGTTGTCTTCGTCAATAGCGCCACCCGGAAGTGGAAGATCATTGCTGGTGGAATTGGCGAGTTTACTGTTGCCGGGTCCACGGCAGTAGCCTTTGGACGTGGAAAACATGATAGGGATGTGGTTTATGTCACTACTGGTGGCGCTCTTGCAAGTCCTGTCAATGGGACCGAAACGGAGGGTGCGAAGGTAGTCGCTGTCGACACCTGCCCTTGAGGTCAAAAAGATGGTGTTCACCAGTGCTTTCAAGCATGATATTGTAATTCGTCATGAGATATTCACCTCTATCCACTTTCAGGACTGGAATCACTTGATATCCTTGTCTTGCTCTATAAAGATTTGAACTGTTTTTTCATCGCTGGCAAACCAATAAATTTCAACGTTAGCGTCCATTTTGACCAGGAGCCACGGATCGCCCGTCGAAAGATTAATAGGGTAAAAGTTTATCCTTCTGGACTGAACAACGCGTTATATGGAGACCGATATGTAGTACTGGACTTAGGGTTTGTGGTTCATCATTTGGATATTATCAAACAAGTCAACCGAGAACTGTTTTGTTATGATTAGAAATACAAGAAATATCGCTTTCATTGCCTTACCACGCTATGTTTATTGATGCTATCGTAGTTTATGGAGCTAATGGATATCTTAGTCACTCATTTGATCACCAGCTGTAAGTTTCCCAACACCCTTAGCAAATGCCCTCAGATAGTGGAAGGCAGAAGACACCCTATACAGAAAACTAATAAACCAAATGGCCGACGGGGAGGAAGTTTCAAGGACCATATATGACTTGGTGTTGAAGTTGTTCCAGGTGTCCGTACTTGTGTCTCAGCAGTGGGATGGATTCGAGATGGAGTTATAATTCACAATATAGCTTGAAGAATCACTGCAGTAACGATGAGTGGCTCTAGAAAGGCAAACATAAATATCCTCAGAAATCAATATACTGACTTCGTTTATATTACTCGGGAACTTCTGCGTGATCTGTGCGGAAAGTTGCACTAGCAATCAATATGGATGTTGCTTGGCCTGACAAGCATTGTCGCGCTATTGATGCTGATATTTTTAATCCCCGAATCTCAACTAGCATAATGGTTGTTAGGTTGACTCGAGCCAAGACTTGAATCCAACGCTTAGTCCAGTGGCGGGTTTGTCCGGGGCAGTTGATTAGTTTCAGAGTAATCAAAGATAAGGTTTCATTGATGGATCATGCCTGGAAAATCACAGCGTGATCCATCAACAAAAGGGAGATGTTCTGAGCTATTGATCACAGTGAAGGCAGTTGTCCTTCTAAACCGCGTTACTACATCGAGCCTCCTTGACTCGTACATGTATTTACTGCAAGCCCATCTTTTTGGTTTGGTGATCAAGGGACAGATCAAATGGATGATTACGGGGCTGAACCTGTTAATCTTAGTTTGGTCGAAAGGAGTGAGTGACATGACCCTCTTATTGGTGAGGTTGTGTCGAGACTGGTACCTGGCTCCAAGGAACAGCTGGGAAACACTTTAAGGCTGTGCCTGAGTGTTGGTTGAAGACCCTGCGTTATCTTTGGATGAGGATAACCTTTACGCCACCCGTTCTATGCTTTGGTTATCTCCGGGGAGCTTCTATCACGACGTTTTAGGAGGTCACGGAGATGGATCCTTTCCAGCCCATTTTTAGAGTTTAGGGTAAAGGATGGAGGTCTGAGGGCTGATGAGACTAAAATATCACGTCTAGCGCAATCGACTCTATTCCAAAGAAGTAGATGATATTGTTTTTATGATTGGTGGTAAAGACTGGAGCGGTATCGATATAAGCAAGAAGATTAATAAATTAACCAGGTACTTACAATCGGATAATTTGATGGCTTTTTGATAGAGTCATTTAAGAGAATCAGTAAAGACAACTATAGGTTTTTACAATGAGGAAGTTGTGCTCAAGCTTCAAGTACTGACACAAGTCATCCAACACACCTCTCTTGATGCCGTTACTCCCAGTTTGGGGAATTGGTTTTGCAACTATCATAAATGAGGCTAGCGCAACAACGAAGTAAGACACTTGCTTCTCACGAAACTTTAAAACCCAAGACAAGAGTCAGGTTGATGCTTCATCGTTCATCTATTTTTCATCGCTCATCAGAGTCATCACTCATGTATCTCTAAGACTTTCACAAGACTGCAGCTGGATTGTTCTTTCACTATCTCCAATACCAGCATGGATTGAACGGTGCAGCTTCTTCCAGGATATCGAACCAACACGCCACTTGCATCCAACATCACTACACCATGCCAACTGCTAATGTCCACCAAGGACTAAACTCATAACCTGAGGTTCCGGGTGCCTCATTTTCCGGCGAAGCCCCTGAGAAATTGCCTGAGTTAAGCATCCGGAAATATCGTCCCTACGTCCCCGACAATCTAGCCAGACAGTGGCTTGAGACTCACATGCGTCGCTAGTCAATTCATCTCCAATCACCGTGTCTTTGTCTGAACTATTTCTCCACTGTATCAGCCCTGCTAAGCTGAATGCGGCAGGACACGGACTCGGGCATTTTGCCTCCCCCAGAATCGACAACCTGGTTTCACATGTGCTTTCGTGAGCATCAAAGTTTAGGAAATGTCAATGACGATGACTAGACTTCTTGTTGGCTCGACCAGATCTCCATCTTTACTCATATTCTCGAATATCGAAAGGAGAAGAAAAGCGGAAAAGACGGAGGAAATAAGGGGGGTTGTTTAAAGGTCAGGAGGTGGGGGAGACACTGGTTTGAGGCTAGCAGAAACAAGCTCCAGCTAGGAATGGACGGGGGCGATCCGGACGAACATCTTCAATTACCTATAAAGCGTATCCGCTCCACTTCATTCGATTCGATCCCCAGACGCTTGTTTTTCTGCAACAAATCGTTCTCACATTATCCAAATCAACGGTCGTCTGCATTCAATCGGCCTAGAATCCTAATCAGCCAAGTCAATATGGTCTCACCTCCTCCTGGCGAAGCTGTGATAGTAAGGACCCCAAACATACTCTATAAGGTCGGCACAAGAGTTAACATCCATAGGGTGTAACCTACAGTCTCGTCCTTCTTGCAGCTATCCTGATCGGCGCACGAATTTACCTACGTATCTTTATGCAGAAACGGCGACTTCTTTTCAGCGACTGGATGATAATAGCTGCTTGGTTCTCGGCGTTCATGACAATTGTGTTTGGTCTTATCACAGCCAAATACAATCTTCTTCGACCTGAACTTGACTATACGCTGTTTAACTGGGAGGCTGATGTAGAGACCCAAATATATGTGGCAAAGGTAAGCTTGCACAAAGGTTTCCAATACAGCTTTTCTAATCCTTTCCAGTTAGGATGGGGGGCCATGTTTCCTTTCCTCACGACCTTTTACCTTTGCAAGGGATCTCTGCTAGCCGTCTATCTTCAACTTTTCCCGACCTTCATGAGAGTACGCAGGATCTTGCTATGGATTACAATAGGCTATTGCGTGGCGGCATATATTGTTTCAATTTCTCTCCAGCTATTTCTTTGCTTTCCAATCTGGCGAAACTGGTATGTTTGTATACTCGGACCATTTTACTCTACTAACGTGTTACAAGGGCAATTGACAATCCAGAGAAGCTATGCTCGGAAAGTCAATACACCGCATTCAATCAGACTGCTTGGGCCTTGCACTTTACCGGAAGTGTTGCCGGTGAGCATCATCCACTCTCCAATAAACTATTGACTCATACTAAACATATTCTTTTAGTTTTCTGCCTGCCCTGGCTTATTGTCTATAAGGTCCAGATGTCAAGAAAGACAAAGCTTGGCGTTTATAGTGTTTTCCTGCTAGGCTTGATCGACATTGCCTTTTCGTTGACGCGTTTCCTAAGTGTGCAACTTACCAATGTCGGACAGTTTAGATCAATCACAACAATTGGTTCGTCGAGCATGTCACCTTTCGCATACGTTGACTCCATACTTACTTGGCTTAGAACTCTGGAGCTCACTAGACTCTAACATCGGGCTGGTTGTCGCTTGTCTTCCCGCCTTGCGACCATTCCTCCGTCGCAACCAAGAAGCGACCGACCAATATCACGATAGTGCACCTTCAAGAAACAATCGATCCGCCAACATTAGGCGGCCCCCGCAATCCGGTTTCGAGGAGATTGACGAAGAACTATCAATTGATAAATCCGGGTCTGTTAAACTTGGTTCTCACCCTAGTAACTCACGAAGTATTGGAGACGGTTGGAGCGAGAGGGCAGCAAGTGGGAGCGATGTAGAGCTTGTTGAAGTTGAGGTTATTAGAGGACTTAAAGTATAGTCAAAGTGTAACAGCTTATTCTCATACATGTATATTCGACGTTGCCACTGGCGAATTGATCTTAAAAGGGTAATTTCTTCAACTATCCGCCTCTAGCTGGCAGCTTTCCATTGTTCTCCTACATTTTCCAATATCCAATGTTCAGAAAATGTCACTCTTCGCTCCGGCCGCGCTTTCAGGGATATCAAAGCTAGCAACGCCTGGGACTACTCTCAGGTCAGCGGCGTTGACAAGAACGGGATGGGACATTATCTCGTCTCTGGCCGCCACATAGAAGTCCTATATATGACCATTGGCTCCCGCGGCTCCTCGACCTGGCAACCTGGTGGTAACAAGTCGATTTTCCACCCCCCTGAAGGCCTTGGATTTGGCTATCAACTCAATGCACGCTCCTTCAACCGCTCAAGCGATGGACTGTATGACACCTTCATCCTTTGTCAACTCGGCCCATCTTGATCGCCGGCAAATCGGTGACGTCGACCGCCTTCACCATCACCCGCGCTCCCGCATCCTCCAGCTCAAGCATACCGAAAACATTGACAAGACTGAGCATCTTCATCTTTACCGACAGTCTATTTGTTCCTTCCCATGGAAATATCCAGGTGCTTGAAAATCAGCCCCCCTTATCACCTGAGGATAGAAAGATGCAGTCATTGAGTTTCAACATGGCGATACCCCCATTTTTCATGCTTCCTGGATTTTGGAGCTTTGGCGGCTGGCGTTTGGAGCTATGATGGTTTCCGCTTCAAATAGATAGGCTACTCGTCTGAGACACCCCCAACTATTGTATAGAGCGATAACAAACAAACCACCACAACCGTTGGTTCGAACGGTAGCAATATCTGAAGTGCAGAACGCTGTTATTAGCGATATAATAGTACCGCCAACAGCGATTGAGACATAGGATGTCACAATTGCTTTCGGGGTGGTGATCTGAGCGTTCACTGTCTCTTCGACAATAAAGGCGGGAGCTTGCCATCCGGTGATCACCCATGCTGCAGTAAACATAGACATGGGAACGGCAACACCTTTATTCCATAAAGAGAAGTTGGTATACTCGCCAAAGACTTAAGAGCCGGTAGCGAAAGAAAGAGGTTGGGCCGAATGTGTGATCGGAAGGGCAATCACGTAAGTCAGTGAGATGACGATAACGATCGAAGCTTTGAAAAGCAATCAGGCATTTGCAGCTAGAGAACAGATATAACGAAACTTACTGGTTAGGATAAATAGAGATGTGAATCTTTCCATGCGGAGACCACCCACAAGGCCCCAAAGTAGAACAAGACCCATTGCGATGCCCATAACCTAAGCATTGGTGGGCAGCCACTCCAGATGCAAGATGGAGATGATAGCCGCCCACGAGCTTGCCACCGCGTATGCGAAGCTGGCAAGACTAGTAATGAGAGATATGCAGTTGATCCAGCCAGCGATGAAGGAAAGGGGGCGCGACGCCCGCTTTGGTCCAAGGGCGGCAGTCCACCAATAAAAGGCACCGTTTACGGGCATGGCGGAACAAAGCTCGGCGACAGCCAACGGCTGCGACACCATAAGAACAGCCGGAATAATCCATCCCCTATAGCTGGATAACAGTATTAGTTTGGGTGTAAGAAAATTATCGTCCAGCTTCACTTGCCATGACAACCCCTAATAGCCTCCATAAATAAACTGGTAGTATCTCCTCCAACCATTGACATATGTAGTTCCTGCCAGGGTCGTCGGATGGTAGCGTCATGCCATCGTCGTAATCGAGCAATTTCTCAACACCAGACCACCAATGGACCATTCTGGGGCCTCCGTATTGCCCAAGGCCAGAACAGATCGTGACCGAGCCCGCCTTTTTAAAGTGATGCCGCTGTTGGGTCACAATTTGGTTGAATGGCTGAAACATCCGCCTTGCAGCCGAATACGCCATTTTTACCAACCAGGGACGGGATTAAATGGCTTACGTAGGCGTTGGAGACTTGAGTGATATCAAAGCTTATGACAAGACTGAAGCTGAGAAAGTAAATAAACGTTGACGGGACATGGCATGGCTAGAATGGCTGACGTGGCATTTACCTGATAGGAATTCCGTTTGGCTGGTATTTTCGGTGCGGTTACTTACCCAGCTTGCAGCTTATGGCCCTATAAGCTTCCAGTTGGTCTGATTGAAAAGTCCGTCGCGAAGGGAATGCAGGTCTTCACTCACACACCAGCTTTGGAAATTGTGTCGGCGGCACAAGGTAAATGGAAGGTCCGTACCAATCGAGGTATCATACTATGTGGCAATGTCTTCCATGCTACGAATGGATACGTCTCGAACCTGCTCCCGGACCTGACCCAGAAGGTGGTGCCTGTGACGGTTGGATTTCCCA
>JABFFC010000508.1:0-35888 GCA_013623535.1 Fusarium penzigii
TGCGCATCAAATCCACTACCAGCCTAAGACAGGCACAAGTCAACCACGTCGTCCATGAGTCTCGTCATCCGTACGTGTTCCCAGCCTAGCTTTAGGTGTAGGCCTAGGCTCACTGACTGACAGAGACATACTACGCAGTAGAAACGCCTTGAGTGGCAGCCTTGTTGGTCGAACAAATGCTGCGAAAAGCCACCTGGCCCACTATCGAGATAACTGGCGATCTGGATGGATTCAAACTAGATCGCAACAGTAACCGGGTTCCTGGAGAAGTGGAGGCCACCCTTCTCACACCAAAGTTTTGTCATATGCCGAATGATATATTGAACACACAGCGAGGCTGCCACAGACTGCTACGGGCTGCCTTGCTCATCTTGGAGAGTACACCGCCGGCCTCTAAGCAGCAGCAGCCACTCAGCTCAATCAATGGTTTGACATAATATGTGTATTTCGCCAGGCCTCCCAATACCTGGCATCAAGTGCCCCTTCCTCTGCAACAATCGACAGATTATTCTTGAGCCACACTGCATCTTTCGTTTTCAAAGGGATGGAGTGAAACAGAATACGATGCTTCTTTTCTGAGTGCTGTTCAGACACACCTGTCTGTCCAATGGCTAGTGTCCTATCTCTAGCCCCCTATGCTCTGGTTGGTTCTGGCTTTGGAGAATGCTGCATCACATGCCTTGGCAATTGAGCTATCCATTTAGCGTCGATGCATTCATTCAATAATACAGCAGACGTGTGTCATGTTCATGATTGCACCCAGCCCATACGGCAGCTGGCTGCCAATGTCGCTACGTAAATGCCACGACAAGGAGGAGCTGCGTTCGATTGATAGAAATGTGAAACAGATAGCCGACCATGACTCCGTGCGTTTACCTTCTCGTTGGCCTCTTCTTCGGTCACCGTCGCTGTGTATGTTGCGATTAGCAGAAAAAGGAGGTGACTTTCAACAAGCTTCGACAACACAAGTCACATAAGGCACCAGGCTTGGCCGCAACCAACGTCGTACACCATCATGCTACCCTTCATGTCAAGTCGAGATCGTACGACTTTTTTGCGCCCCCCAGAACAGTGTGGTTGGGGCTTCAACACCAAATGCAAGCCACAACCTGGACGTTGTCCCTGATCTAGAACGACAAATTCGGCAATCGTCAGATAGGTTTCACAGCAGAGCTGAGCATGACTGGTGAGCGACACAACAAGTGGAACTTGCCATCCGCCAAGATGCAACCGAGAGTATGAGGAAGCTCAATAGCAAGGGTGCCCTGTCGCTGGCTAATTTCTCTGGACGTCTGTGACGTGACCAAGTGTGGAAGCTCGCGTACATAGCAGGACCCTGGCTTTTAAACAGTTAGGCGCCATTGGCGACAGACGCTGACGCAACAGACAATATCTAGCTGCTTTTCTCGGTTCAAGTTCGGTGCGCGAGATCACAAACCTCGTTTGCTAACCGTTATAGCAGAGAAAACTCTGCTTGGGGAAGTAAAGTTACCCAGGTCGCTCCAAGTACTGGATTGGGGAGGCAAGGTATGAGCTGGCCGACGGGAAGAGGCTCAAGCACAGCATGTGGTCGAAAAATCGTTTGAGAGGTTTGAGACAAATAAACCAGATTAACATTCGGCAAATTCGAGAAACCTGGGGCGTGGATGATACTTCGGGCTTGCGCGAGTTTGAGGTGGTTTCACGAGTCTGGATATCACTTGAAAGATACGGCATAAATAGATGGGACGCGATGTTCAGGTTCCAATCTATTGGCGGTCGGTCTGATCGAGTTTCATACTCCCGTTGGCTCGATACGTGTGACCCATTCAATGGCAAATGCTCGATATGAACCATAGTCTCGTATGTTCGTTGAGATGTGACTTGATCAAACCCAATTTTTTCACATATGGGAGAACGAGGCTAGCAACTCCCATGGAAGTAGTCATTCGACCCTGCAATTTGTTGCGCATTTGTCGAAGTCCGTACGCCTCCCTCCTTTCGCGTTGCCGCACGCAACCCTCTGACAGCGTGAGCCCTACCGTGTGAACAAATCAGCTATGTATCAGTATCAACCCTATGGAATCGAGTATCTTCTCCAATGCCCTTCGTTTCGAATTGTAACGCAGACTATGTAGTGCGGTGATTCATCACAAATACCTGGGATATGCTTGGTGAGAGAATCGTCTACTGTCTAGAACTTCCGCTTCTTCTTAGCTGGTCCAGCTGCCGCTTTCTTTTCGAGTTCCTTCTTGAGCTCCGCTCGTTTACGATCCGCCCTTTCCTGAGATGTCTCTCGGGCCTTTATTTCGTCTTTCGCGGGCTCCTGACTCCGTCCTCTCGAGGTGGCAGCTGGCCCAGCGATATCTTCTCGTCTCTTTCCAATGACTCCAAGCTTCCTGGGTGTATGGTGTGCAATGGGCTGCGAGGAGGAAAGATCGATTGTCTCGGGTTCAGGGGTACGAGGTCGCTCATCGGCGACAGTCTTGTGTCTGGGGCCTCCTAGACGACCAAGGCCTCCCTTTCTTGCAGTTTGTTTCGGAGGTGAGGGTTCGTCTGGAAGTGACGAAGTCTGGTCGCCACTGTCATCTTCGCCCTCTGACGCTGTCTCAGATTCATCCTGTACTTGGCTCGATGGCTTCGCCCGCTTGGGGGACTGCTGAGGCTGGGCATGGCCAGCCGGAGGTGACTGCTTATTCCGGCCGAGTGTTCCCAACCGTTGCTTTGTTCTGGAACCGCGAATCTGAGTTGTGGTGGGGGCATCCGTCTCTGAAGCCGTTGACTCGGCCTCGCCCTCCGCAGTGGTAGATGACACCTTTGAGTTGGACTTAATTTCTGTTCCTGTAGGATTCCGGGATAGCAGGTGAGGGGGCGTAGGTTGTACTTGAAAATCATCCTCCTCCTCTTCGGCCCCTACTACCACATCTGGTATGTGAGATTCATCTTGAGCCGGAACTGGTCTCGTCTGGGTCCGTTGTGAGACCGAGTTCGCACCACTAAACTCTCGCCACCAAGAATCAAGATTGAATGAGTCGTCCGTAACCATTTGTGAGCCTGTATTTAGACGCTTCCCTCCAAAGACTTGCGTCACTAGAGCCATGGGGTCGCTAGGCCTGCTGCATGTCTCCTCAAGATCTGCTTTCCAACGAGAGAGGTTGAAGGGCGCGAGTCCTGGTACCTTCTCCGCTGCAGCTGTCCTGGAAACTTTCTTCTTCCCCGAAAGGGGATTGAAAATATGTTCCATACCAGTACCCATTGCCTCCAACTTATCCAAAAGCTTTGTCATGACGGCATCTTTCTGGCCAAGAATATGGACCAAAGATTCTACTTCGAGATTGCTCATGAGATGTGCCTGGATTAGAGGCAGTATAAACTCGGTGGCAATGGCAGATGACGGGGCTTTCTTTAGATGCATGGGCCATTTAAGAGGCTCTAGGCCAGGAAGGTCGCATGTAATCTTGAGCGTGAGTCCATCCTCCCCAGCGTCTGATTCAGAGGCCCGAGCCAAGTAAAGGCGGGTTTCCCCATGACCCTGTTGGGAGGGGTCCAGGGCAGATTCAAGGCTGGTCAGAAATTTCATCATATTATCGGGTGTATCGCTCGGGTCAATGCTGGTGTTCTCGCTCCATCCCCGGATGCAAATAGCTTTCCTGTCGAGGCTTTCCGACCACACATTGGCCATATCTGTTATCTGAACTTGATATGCTGCTGGGTCAATCTGCATGGAGACAAGTAAGACAGGCAGACCAGGCGAGGCCAAAGGCAGTGGCCGCCATGACTTCCCGGTAGGCATACTTGTGGGATTTTGTTGTAGAATGCGTAATTGCGGACGTTCCTTGAAAACCCGTTTGATGCAGTGGCATCAGCCCGTAACGTTGCATGCAGAAGAAAGGAAGTCCGGTGCGATGTAGTGACAGGGACCTGATGTGACCCCGGGTATATGGTCTAAGTTCGAATAAGAAAACAAAGACTAATATTATACAAAATACACTGAGGGCCAAATTCAGGCAGTCGCCGCTACGTGCCTCGAAACACGGATAGCTGCTGATATTGGTTGCGTTACTGTCCCCGAGCAGCGCAGAGTCGGAAAATAACAGAATCAAGCTTGTTGACCGATTTGAGCAAATGAAGTGGTTTCAGATAATTATGGCGAAGAATAAGTAATGCAGATAACCATATGAGAGGGCATGTCATGTCGCGCAGGCCATATGGTCCTCGGTCTTTTATTAATGTCTGGAACTGGAAAGTGTGTTGATGAAGTGAGGTGAAGTGAGACGAAGCGAGCGTAATGTATCGATACTGTCTCAGATCATCCTCGACCTCCGTCAGACTTTTGATAATCCCACCGCAGACGCGGAGATACGGATCTCTGTGTGTGACGTGACACGGCGTGGTTAAGGGAGCTGGGGGGTTGGACGATGTAATGTAGGGAAATAATGGGATGAAGCTATGAGGTTGAAAAGTGAAACGCGTGAGCTGACCGTGGAGGTGCCTGGAGAGGATGGAAGTCGTCCTGGTACCTGCCTGTTAGGCATTAGGTTGGATCAGCCAATCACAGTCAATCATGAGACTACTCACCGAATGTCGCTGTAGGGTGGCTGTCTTCTCACTGGCATTAAATGCTCGTACTGAACAAGGAGTAAAATGTGTGAGAATTGAGCATTGACTATGGAGGGGAGGTTGACTAGCCGGTTGATAAACAGCCTGGTAATAGATAAAGGTAACTGTTCTTTCATAAAAAGGTTTTTTTTTTTTTTTTCTTCTTATCTTTAATTCAAAAAACCAAGAAGAAAGTCTGGGTGAGAATCGTTTCCAACGATGACACTGTTATCCATGTCGCTTGCTGATTCGGTTGTTTAAGAAGTACGACTTTACTATCGAACTGACAGCTAAAACGAAAACCTATCATGAGGCCTATCGAGAATCTTAAACATCATGGATCGAGTCAAGATTCTACCTACCGGCACAAGTCTTTATCAACGTGTATTATAACATTGTTCATTTTCAAACAAGGTCTCGGCAGTGACCGCTCAGTACCTATTGTCACCTGAAATTTACAGTTGTGATCGACCAATCAGATTGTCCCCATGATCCACCTCCCAGAGAAGCCCGCCCATCGAGGCCACCCGTACTCGCTAATCACCAATGCCGTTAGTCGAGTCTCAAAACTCTCTGACATCTTAGATTCACCTCGATCGTCGTGAATTTCATGACGCACTTCACATCGGTTGACCCAGCTCCATCAAACAGCCATGTCATCACCACAGCGCCCAAAAGCAAGCAAATTAGGAAGGGGTCCAGGGTCTTTGTTTTCCAGTCCAGTGCACATGGTAAATTAATAGACACAATCTCGACTCTCTGTAGCTGAAATTACTCAATTCATCACATATGTTGACGCAGAAGTTGCGATTTCAGAGCGTCATTCCCAGACCGTTCCCTCCATCCCTATTACAGAAAAGCCTATATATTGCTGCTCCTGTCGCAAGATTCTCAACCATGTTTCCCAGAGCATCAAAACGCAAATCTCCTGCGTCGCCTCAGTTCAATGGAGGTGCGAAAAAAGCCAGGACGATAAAGGACTTTGGTTCTTCAACATCGGATGCTCTGCGCCAACCTCACCATCGAGCCCAAGAATCAGAGGAAAATGGAATTGTCCTTCGTAAATACTATCCGCACGAAATGAGTAATGCGCGAGCACGCGCTTACAACAACAATGAGATCCCGCGACCCATCGAAGCGTTGATTTCGGCGTTGGAGGATACAACTCACGAGCGCAAGAGTATCAAGGCAAAAAATGCCGTTGTTCACTGGTTCAGGATGGACCTGCGATTGTCCGACAACAAGGCGTTGGCGTTGGCTGCAGAAAAGGCCAAAGAAGCAGGCGTGCCATTAATCACATTGTACATTGTCAATCCTCAGGATTTCGAGGCCCATCTTCGATCGCCTGTCCGCGTTGACTTTATACTGCGGACACTCCAAGTCTTGAAGCAAGATTTAGCGGCCCTCGATATTCCCCTCTATGTTGAGACCGTCCAAAAGAGAAAACATGCACCCGATCGCATTCTCGAGCTCATGGACGAATGGGGCGCGAACCATCTCTTCGCCAATATGGAGTACGAAGTTGATGAACTGAGACGTGAAGCCGCCATGATTCGAGACCTATCCGAGAACGGCAAATCGTTCGAAGTTGTCCATGATATGTGTGTTGTCGCACCAGGAGAACTGCGCAGCGGTGCAGGGAAACAGTACTCGGTATATTCTCCATGGTATCGCGCATGGGTTGCTCATATTCATGATAACCTTGACCTACTGGAGTTGTTTGAACCACCCGCCAAGAACCCATCAAGCGCACGAGAAAAGTTTCAGAAACTCTTTGATATGCCTATCCCGGAAGCACCAGAGAGCAAGCAGTTGACTGTGGAGGAAAAGAAGCGCTTCCGCTCTCTATGGCCTTGTGGTGAGCACGAAGCAATGCTACGATTAAAGAAGTTCTGTGAAGAAAGGATTGGTTCTTATCATAACAAGAGGAATATCCCCGCAGACAACGGAACCTCGTCCCTCTCTGTCCATCTAGCCGCGGGCACGATCAGCGCCAGAACTTGCGTCCGGACAGCTCGAGATAGGAACAAGACAAAGAAGCTGAATGGCGGAAACGAGGGTATTCAGACATGGATAAGTGAAGTTGCTTGGCGAGATTTTTACAAGCACATTCTGGTTCATTGGCCATACATCTGGTAAGCTTCCAGTCATATGCTACGTAGAGTGATGTTTGCTGACCTGAACAGCATGAATAAGCCTTTTAAGCCAGAGTACTCGAACATCGCTTGGTCCTATGACGAAGATCACTTCAATGCCTGGTGTAATGGCCGGACAGGGTTTCCCATCGTTGACGCCGCCATGCGTCAACTAAACCACCTTGGCTATATGCACAACCGATGTCGCATGATAGTGGCATCCTTTTTAGCCAAGGATCTCTTGATCGATTGGCGCAAGGGTGAACGGTATTTCATGGAACATCTAATTGACGGGGACTTTGCCAGCAACAATGGCGGATGGGGCTTCAGCGCAAGCACAGGTGCAGACCCTCAACCGTACTTTCGAATCTTCAACCCTCTACTACAGAGCGAGAAGTTCGATCCTAACGGCGACTACATCCGCAAATGGGTGCCGGAACTAAGAGAAATGGATGCCAAACAGATTCATGATCCATACAACCGGGGAGCTGGGCCGAAGGCGAAGAAGAATGGTTACCCCCCACCGATCGTAGAACATAGGAACTGCCGTGAGCGAGCTTTGGCAGCATATAAGGAAGGGCTTTCACATGGCGATATGTAGTCGTATGACCACAGGAGATGTCATTACCGATAATCAATCACAGCAGGATCAAAGATTCACAAAAAGGATAATTTAGACACATGTTTGACCCGTATCTGTACCATGACAAGAGACTTAACCGCCATGGCTTTTTCAGAGCCTGTTGATCTGCGGCATGGAGACCATCAAAGTAGCCCCAGAATCCTCGGAGTAGGGTGACTGTAGAGTCAGTCCGAGGAGACTTTACCAGCCGTATCGGTGCACATCACCCAACATCACAACCACGAACACATTTTCGGACAATCGGAGTGTTTGTTGTCTCAAAATCGAGCCGAACGCCTCGAATTGGATTTGCTGAACGTAGCCAACCCTAAGTGTCCTTCAACCCCTTTGCCATCATGTCCCGTACCGAAAACACACCCTGGGCTATCGTCGAATTCCCATTCCGATCCTTTTTTGTTCAAGCCCTGGGCTGACCAAGTACCTAGTTTTCCCAAGTTTTATTTTGTACGTTTATCGCTGGGCGCTCCAGACGTTCTTGAGGAGACCATCACGCTGGGCCAATCGGTTGAGGGAGTCGTCGCTTTCGCCCATAGCTCGGACGAAACCGCAGAGGGCGTAGACCTGGTTCTCTCCCTGGATAGCACGGCCGTTCTCGTCGACCTTGGCGATGGAGATCTGGACAGAGCCGTGATCCTTGGCCTTGATGATGCGGTTGGTGGCGCTGCACTTGCGGGGGACGTAACTGGTGATGCTTGATCAGTATTTCTGTAACCGGAGTACATATCGGATTCCGTTGGCTCTTACAGGTCGACAATCTCACCACGGTCGTTCTCCATTTTTGCGGTTTGTGAGGGGGGTTGTTGAGGGTGGTTTGGGTAATGAAATCGGCGGGGGTTAACGATTTGAGATACTCAAAATTGTGATGCCAAAATTTGGTGTGCCTTCGCGAATGTGGGGAGGGCTTTTTTGCGATCATGTGACTCTTGTCCCGTGACAGCGCGTGCTTGCCGCGCATCGGTCTTGCCTTCCCAAACAGCCCCACACCCCTCTAGCTCCTTCCAGACAATGGATGTAGGCGAACCATCGAAGGGGTTGATCGCATCTCGAGGGCAAACATTTTGGTTGCCTTGCACCTCTACCCCTCTCCACACCTTGCGTTTATCCACCATTCTGTCACGTATTCAAAGCCTGAGATGCGCTTTGCGCACTCAGTTGGTTTGCTCTGGCGCCATGGCGTCCCCCAATCTTCTAAATTCGTCAACAATTAGGAAAACGCAGCGCGAACAGATCCATATAAGGTCTTCATCTCCCGATTTGCCACCGCTGCAAGACTTCGTCTCGCAACGGCTGACCCGATCGTCGAAGCAAACTGGGAGTGAGGCTGTCCCTGTATCCAGCAATATACCGATAGGTTTCAATTTCCCTGACCAGTTAGGGCAATGTACCGCGATCGACCATGAATCCGACGTTCCTATAGTCACAGCAAGTCGACCAGCACAAGAAGTTTCCGAAGAAGAACCTTCGGTATCGGTCATTCAGATACCTTCAAAGCCACCACCAAAGAAGAGGAAACCTCGTGCCCAAAGTACGGCGGCAAAGAAAACAACACGGCCCCGCAAGAAGGCTGCCCCTCCGAAGAACCATGAAGAACCAGTTGCCGAGCAAGACCAAGTGCCAACAATCCAGGAACAACCAGTTACTAAGAAGCAAGCACCTAAGTCAAGAGCTACCAGAGCTAGGAAGGTTGGGAAAACGACACCCACGGACGATCATGCTGCAGCTGCTGCAGAGGTTACACGTACAGATTCACCCCAGGTTGATACTCATGGACCCCTCAACCTAGAACTGGCACCTCCACGTAGAACAGACTGGACACCGCCAGCCCAGAAGACAATAGTAAACTTGGATCCTGACTCTAGTGCGTTGAGGCAGCTGGATTCTCCAGGGGATGCGCAAACCATCTCCAACCTGAAGGATTTGCTTGAAAGCTACAATTGTTCTGATGCAGAACCATCGGCAATCTCTTTTACCTCAGAAAATGACTCGAGCTTTTTGAAAAAACGCAAGCGCATTGAGCTTGTGACTACCAAGGACAACAATACCCCTGCCACAGCTAACCCCCAGAAGTCACCAAGGAAAGCAGTCAAAAAGAAAGCCAGAACGATCACAGAGATGGCCACTCGGGCGTATAAAGCTCCTACACAGCCCGAAATGGACCCGCCAAGTGCTTCGATACTAAACCATTTCCAAGGCGTCTCAGGCAAACCCGACACGTCTGGCAGCGAGCAACAGCCCCAGGCCAAGGGCAAGGCCAAGACAAGTCGGAAGAAAGTTACCAAAACAGCAAAAAAGAAAACTACACCGCCAAGAGCAATTTTACTGTCACCTGGAACGGCACTCGCGCAGGTGGCCAATCAAGATTTCGTCTTTGGGACATCTAGCCAGCTAGCAAGAGAGGAATCGCCAACCGTGCTGAGAGACATCCAAGCTGCTTTAAAACAATCGAATCAGGAAAATAATCTCGATTTTGCCACGCCGATCAACAGCGATGCTGTTGAACCTCCAGAACAGCGATCAAAGCTGTGGGAGGCGGGTGCTCGGAATGCCGATGGTGATCTTTTTGACGTTGATATCATCAACCTGGTAGAGACTTCGCCAAAACTTCCAGCAGATGCCGATGATATTGATCCATTTGGATATTCCACGAATGATAAACGGGTTGCTGATAAGAACAAATCTATAGAGACATCGCCTAGTCGCCATGTTTTGGGCAGGCTCTCTGACACCGTACCTTTGCCAGGAGCTGAGAAGAAGGACGGCGGTGTGATCTCTTTGACCCTCTCCGACAGCGAAGCATCTCTGTGTAGTATTATTGGTGAAAGATCGACGCAGGCCAACGATGAGCTTCCTCGGTTACCGCAAGAAACAGCACATTTACATCAGGTCGAGGCAGCTGTTCAGAAGGCACCACCCCCTAAACGACCCGACTTTGAGCGTTATACCGACGCACGCCTTGCCAAAGAAATCAAATCGTTTGGCTTCAAGGCTATCAAACGCAGAAGCGCTATGCTTGCATTATTGGATCAGTGCTGGCAGAGCAAGATGGAACGACTGGGTCATGCCAGCTTTCATACAAGTCCTAGGCAACTTGCTCCCACTTCGTCAAAGAATGTTTCTCCAGGACAAACTACGAAGAAACCTCGAGGCCGACCACGAAAGAACAGTGTCGATTTACCCGATCCCCAAGAACCTCCACCCTCGGCCCAACCACCAGAGACTCCTAAGAGGCGTCGCGGAAGACCGAGAAAGGACAGTTTGTCTCCTTCAGCCATAGATTCTCGTTCCTCTGGGATGACACCGGCAAGCGTGAGCACGGCTAGCACTTCGAAGAGCGCTAGGCGTCGAAAATCTCAACCGGACCCCGTTGTTGAAATACCTGATTCAGCTTCGGATATTGAAAGTGACATTGCGTCTTCTCCAGACTCGACTATCGAGAAGATGTTTTCCTCGCCGCCCCTAAATATGTCACTTGCTACAGATGACACCCAACTTTCCTTCACAGCCTCGCGAAATGATACAGAAGAAGCAATCTTTGAATACATTACAAAAGCTGTCCGATCAGCCCCTCGAACAACCGACCCACAGCAACCCTCATGGCATGAAAAGATCCTCATGTATGAACCGCTCGTTTTAGAAGACCTTACGGCGTGGCTCAATACCGGCGAGCTTGGTCGTGTTGGCTTTGACAACGAGGTCAGCCCTGCGGATGTGAAGAAGTGGTGCGAACTGAAGAGCATCTGCTGCTTATGGAGAGTCAATCTGCGTGGCAAAGAGCGGAAGCGGTTTTGATTTCAACTGGTCAATGAGCGCGGTGTTTTGGTGCCTTCTTCACTGTTAGAGCTAATTATCATGTAGATACATCGATATTGGGAGCCTCGATCAAGGATCATGGTCTGGTGCTCTTTACCATTGTCAACATTGAATATTATACATTTGATCCTCAATCTGCCACTATTCCTGACCCTCGAATCGCTTGTCCTACATACAGGCTCAAGTTGTTGGTTTTGGTTCACCTGATGTCGGTTCAGTGCTGTCATCATCATCATCGCCCTGATTGCCTGCCCACTTGTCAGGCAAGTTTGGTTCCTCCTTCATGTACTGGTCGAGTGTGCTAGGTGGGTTCAGCAAAATGATTATGCGACAGTCATCTGATCGTGTGGATTTTTGAAACGACCTACTAGGAAACCTCAGTACTGTCAGACATATCTCCCTCTTGTTGCAGGCACCTCGAGATGACTTTGGTATGTGCACAATCGAATAGGCTGGCAATGGTTCAAAAAATTTACCTTACTAGAGGCCATTGATTTATTGATCTTGACTGGTTTTGCATCACTTGGGTCTTGTGAGCCCTTTATAGTTTTACGGCTTTCCCCTCGCATCGAACACGTTTTGTGGCACATACAAAGGACAACCCCTCGGAGTTTTGATAGTGCCCGGTAAATCGACGTTTGATGGGCTGGGTATCATTGCAGGGCCAATGGTATCGCACCACATCCAAGTAACTCCCTGGATTGATGGCTGTTGAACCCCATGTCGATCTTAGCGCTTCCCCATACATGACGACGTGCGATGTTATGAGTATCCGTTACGAAAAAGAAGTTGGACTGATGTAAGGGGGTGCGATGCGCCAATAACGGACCCTCGAGTTATCTTTTGTTGTCGAAATCGCCAATCTTAGACACACGTGCCGAGATATCTTGGGGATGTTCAACCTATCCAAACATACTTTTGAATAGGTGGGTGGGCACTCAAGGGCTTGTTATCCGTCACATTCACGGACATCTCCAGGCCGGTTAGTTACGCTATCGTGTCAGCTGGCCCTTGAATGACGATTGACAACGTCTGGTCAACCGCAACAGCATATCATCGTGGTCCCTGAGATATTGATGATGTAGCTAGAGGAGTTGGTAAACTTCACAGAAGGTGCCAACATTTGTTCGCCATTCGTCAATCATGATGATTGGCATGCCATTGTCATGTCCACAAGACACACCTCCAAACGACAACCTTGTCTCTCCGTTGCTGGCCATGTCTCATGGGGGTTGGGGGCAACGGCCCCACCAATCGTTCGATAGTTCTCGACATAACTCATACGCTTTCGCTTGGATACAACCCCTCTCGCATTGCGGCTTGCATGAGAGCTCAACTGCCTCTGCCAGCAGCTCAGCACCAACCCCCGGCAAGCAAGTTTTATGACTAGTGATTGATTCGGAGTGGCCGCACCAGGAATATTATTATGGTGTGCTGGGAATGGCACGAAGATGAGGCTCTGCTGAATCGCCACCTGGACCCCGCGAAGTTCAGAATCCAGAGATTTGAGCGAAATTGCTTCCCCCCAACCTTGTGAGCTACAGCGTTCAGCACATCTCCACATGAATTGGACCTTCCTATTGCTCACTGTCATGGAATGGGACCTCGGCCTATCAAGATGGCTGACTTCAAAGTGTTATCCCATGGTTATATCGCAGATATGATTCTTAAGTCCAACACAAGGATATTGACGGCAAAGCCAGAATACCGAGGTCATGCTACTCACTTTTGGGTTTCGGGGGTCTGAGTTTAAGAAGTCGTGTTCAAGCGAGCCCATGATCTTCTCATCGTATTGGCCGTTATCGAAAGCCAGCAGAGGGAGGAAGATAGAGGCGGTCCAATGCAATTGTGCCATGTCAGTCAAGCATCTCGAATCCACCCCGCTCTCCTCTGACACATCTTTCACCGGTTAACATGCATCGTTAAATTGCCAAGCATATTGGTACAGTGCTCGCCGGGTCAAAGGACTCGGTGATGTGGGGCCGATCGGCAAGAACACGACCGGACGAACCGGGAGAGGGCCGAAGTTATTTGGAATTGGTGACTCTGCTGTATTCCCAACCAAGCCTTTCTGTGACACAATGTTAATCCAATAGTTCAGGGGTTTTGCTTGTATCGTCCTCTTTCAAGACGATTGTACCTGAGGTGATGCGACTGCGATTAACAAGATGAGAAATGACCATCCGGTTCGTTGATGTTGAGCTATTAGCATCAATCAAGTTTGCGATTGGAGGCCAAGTTTCTACTCGAACGCATACAATCGGCTTTCACTTGATTCGTTGTATCAACGACGGAGTGCGGAATTGATTTCAGTTGATTAGCTTGGGGAATTAGCCAGTCAGAGAGATATCAGAATCCGAGTATCTGGTTGGCATATGACGGATGATGATGCTGAGGTGCAGGACGGAACTTGATGTCCAGACCAACGATGACTAGACTTGAGCCATCGCTAGCATGTGCATGTGAGACGAAGTTGTATGTATAGTGTGACTGCGTGACACATCAGAAGTGACGCCTTATGCATGGGGAATATTTGAGTTCGACAAAGACTTCCAACAGGTGTACAGGGATAGCATCTTTGCGTCTACAATTTACGATGCCTGACAGGTTCCAGAATAGGGCTGAACTATATTATGTGTAACGGCAATACGTTTAGCAACGGCTCAAAAGATGGTGTTGATGTTTTCCGCCCTGGTTTGCTTCGGACGGTCTGGCACGTGAAAGAGGATGGACGATTGATAAGTAATGGCTGATCGATTCAACTGCAAGCTTGCTTTATCTGAACTTCCATAGCTCTCAGCTCGTGACAGCAAAAGGACATGACAAAGCAGGTCTCCGGACTTCGGAGATAATAGTTGTGCGAATACCTCCCTTGCTTACTGGCCAAATTTATCCGAATAAGGTTAACTTGGCAAAAAAGAAAGAAAACCATGACACAGTGGTTTTCAAACCAATGACGGTGGACAACACAATTTTCAGCATGAGGTATTATTGCCTTCACAACGGATAGGATATTGGTGTGCAGGTAGGCTATTCATTGTTTTGTTTGATGGCTGTTCGAAGCTGTTTCATGCTGACAAACCTGCCCGGGCATCTCCCAGTTGTTGCAGCCATCCCGCCTTTCAGGTCATCAATCATGGCCCTTCAGGCGCTGTATCCACTATCAACCCAGCATAGTCCACAGTCCCGGTCCCCTATATGGGTACGCTAAGGGCCTGGACACTGCACACCTGAATGCCGGTCAGCTTGGGACAAGGGAAGGAAGGACTAGACCCATCCCTTGCCCCTCCATCCCACCTAATAATTGTCATCCTTTCTCATACAATACAATCTGACATCCTAGTATTTCTATGCTCTTGCAACATTTTTGTTGTTCTCTACTATACTCTTTCAATCTATCAACTACAACTTAGATTTTACAGGCTCCCATTCATGCTCTGACGCGGAGACATGCGAGCGGCCCTGCGGCATTGCGCATGCTGGTCCTCACATCGCTAGTTCACCTCTTCGTCCGACACTGACGAGCGCCAAATCCGTACAATTCCGGTCAGATTATCTCATCGACGCCCCCGTCCCGGACACTAATCAATCGCCCGTGTTCTACATGCCACACAGCGTCATACCTGTAAATATCAGCTCGTCGACGTAGCACAAAGATGAATCCCCATTTAGAAGACCTGAGTCCTACGTATGACTTCAACAACCTGTCTGAGGATCCTGCTACCTCTACCCAACCTCCTACGACACTGCCGTCAGCAACTGGTGAATACCAGTCACCGAACCAGACGCAGCGACCACGACCTCAAGACAATGTCACAATCTACCAGACTACCGGGTCTGACGCGCACACCGCACCCATCACCACTCCAGGCAGTGACACTCCTGCACTGAATCCACGATCATGTGTGACTTGTCGTCGTCGCAAGGTTCGCTGCGATAAGCAGATGCCCTGCTCCAACTGTCGACGTGCTCAAATACCATGTGTCTTCCCCGCGCCAGGTCGAGCAAAGCGACAGCGTCGCCCAAAGGATCCCAATGCGCCACCCAAGGATTCGAGTCAGCGCGAAATGGAGCTCATGAAGCGATTGCGCAAGTTAGAGGGCATTGTTGAGGATTTGAGTGGGCAGATCGAGGTTGAATACGGAGGGAAAGGCCATTCAGTAGCAAGCTCGCCGGAAGCCGCACATGGAAGCCAGGCACTGCCAACGGATCACGCTGCAAATTCCATAACGAGGCACGCGTCAACCGCATCAGCAATAGCTGCTTCCTTTACTGGAAGCCCCAAGGGCAGTGATTCGGCCAGCGTTCACAGTGAGCCCGTACGCAAGCAGGACTTTAATCGAAAATTCGGTCGATTGGTTCTCAACGATCATATTGGAAGTCGAAGATATGTCAGTAATGGATTTTGGGCAAAGCTGAATGACGAGGTATTATTGCACTTCCTTTTCCCCCTCAGCATCTCGCAGGCAGCTAATACTTGAACCAGCTCGACTCGATTCGTGAAGAGACACAGAAATTAACAGATGAAGATTTTGATGACTCTGATTATGAAGATACTCCTGACCACACACCCCGGCATCGCGCCCCTGCAGACCATCACTCATTCATCTTTGGATATCGCTCTGCTGATGTCAACCTGGACAAGTGCCGTCCTCTGCCCTCGCATGTGCCCTTCCTATGGTATGTCTACCAGGAGAATGTTGATCCGCTCATCAAGCTGGTGCATGTTCCATCTATGGAGGCGATATTTCGCGATGCTAGACGTAATCACGACCAGCTTTCGCCTGGGAACGAAGCCTTAGTGTGGGCCGTATACTATGCCGCCATCATCTCCCTCGAACCAGAAGAGGTCATGTCCAATCTTGGCGAGAGCAAAAATGAGGCTCTACTCAAGTACCGTTTCGCCGTTGAACAAGCCCTTTCTAAAGCGAACTTCCTCAATGCGTCAGACTTGACTGTCCTGCAGGCTTTTGTCATTTTCTTGGTTGTTGTTAGGCGACATGATGAGAGTCGCTTCTGCTGGTCTCTCACCGGACTGGCCGTTCATCTTGCGCAAGGCATGGGTCTCCATCGTGACGGGACTCATTTTGGGCTCACACCTTTCGAGACGGAGATGAGGAGACGGATCTGGTGGGCATTGCTTGTGCTCGATGTGAGGGCAGTCGACGAGCTTGGTAGCGACTTAATCATCGGTGATCTGTACTACGACACACAGATGCCGTCCAACATCAACGATGTGGATATAAGCCCGGAGAGCACTGAATTTCCCCAGCCAAGAGATGGCCGTTCCGATATGGCAGTAGCCCTTGTCCGGTATGAGATCTGCACACTATGTCGAGGAATTATGAGAGCGGCATCAGCAACGCTTAATGAGTGCCCCAGAGGAATGCCTATCGCCTCTGCCAGCCTTGAGGAGCGAGAACGTATGCTTGTCGAGGTCTATCAACGGGTCGAGACCAAGTTCCTCAAGCATGTCTTGGATGAGGCTGATCCTCTGTATTGGATGGCTGGCATGATTGCCCACCTCATCATGGCCAAGATGTGTCTTGTCATCTATCAGCCCTTGCTCTTTCCTGGCTCTGACAATGAGCTCTCTGAAGATGTCCAGAAGCGACTATACACGGCGTCTATCGAAATTATCGAGTACAGCCACATCATTAATACCGACCCCCGATGCAAACAGTACAGATGGCTGTTCTTGACTTACACAAACTGGCATGCGATGGCCTACTTTTTAATCCAGAGCTGCCGTCGCCCGTGGACACCTCTGGTGGAGCGAGGTTGGCAAGCCTTGAATGGGTACCGAGGCCACCCCTCTGAGAATATCAGATCAAGCAGTTATTCGGCGGTGATACTGCCGTTGAAGAAGTTGTTCGTGAGGGCGGGTAGACACCGGGCTCACGAAGTTCAGCGACTCAGGGGTAATCTGGAGGAAGCACAACGTCTCGACCTTGAGGAACGTCTAGAATATCCACACTATCGATTTGGGCCAGTTCCAGGCGGCGGAGATGATAAAATGGACATGATACGAGATTCGTGGACAGCCATGATCCGAAACGATAACCCGCTGGCCGGCGCTCCTCTGCAGAATTACATGGAGGCTGCTATGCCCCAGGCAGCTCAGCTCAATACAAATCCGTCCGCCACCCAGACTGCCTCACAATCTCAACCTTGCACACCGCAACCGAGTGAGGTGCCCACCAACCTGGATCTTTCGGATGCTGCCATGAATATGCTGTCTGAGCTTATGAGCCAACCTACAGGTTTCCCAATGGCGTCGTTATATCCTCTAAATAACATAGGATCCGGTCAGATCAAAGACCATACAGTGAAGAATCAAGGAATGGCACCTGATGTTGGCGATGAATTCAGTCGACAGCAGACAACACAAGGTTTCATTACCAGCCAGCAGACTCCGCAGTTTCCTGCAAACAGCAGCACCCCGCCATACCTATGGTCAGCCCCTTTCCCGGTTGCCAACATGGACTTTGACTTTGGCAGTGACGATATCGACATGCTTGAGGGGGATTTCAACTGGAGAGACTGGAGCCAAAATCTTCGAGGGTTAGAGCTTGAGAGCGCTCAGCAACGCCCTACGAATTTATGAGCTTTGCTGAGTAGGGGTTTGCTGATATTGATGTATGATACCCAACGGAGCTGATATGCAAGATTTAGAATAATGACTCCACTTATTATGTTTAAGACGAGCTTTCTATTGATGAGATTACTGTGATGATTGTTTGGCTACAGCGAGTTGGTGAGTGTTGCCATTTACCATTCTAGGTTTATATGGTCGATGACACACACATATAGACTGGCATCGATATGTACTATAACTTCTCATTCGCTTTGACCCTCCTCTCCTCTTCCAGCACGTCCTCCCTTCTCCTGACCTCGACATTCGTTGGGCCCCCTTTGCCAAAATTCACCAAAACAACCCTCTCCCAATCCCCTCCCCTTCCTGATTCCTTCAACTCCGGTCCCGGCTTGTCCAATCCCAGCACCACTCTCTTGTCCTCCTTTCTCACAAACAAATTCCTCGGGCTCATCACCTTCTCGCCCCATGGGATCATGGCCGTCTCATGCGCCTTACCCTTCTCCGTC
Organism: Fusarium penzigii; assembly: GCA_013623535.1. NCBI lineage: Eukaryota > Fungi > Ascomycota > Sordariomycetes > Hypocreales > Nectriaceae > Fusarium > Fusarium penzigii. The sequence continues at coordinate 18,271 of JABFFC010000508.1, forward strand.
TCCGCGGTAGGTGTCTTCTTGAGAAAGGATAAAAGCCGCTTTCGCTGGGCCATGAGGTGCAGGGGTCCCTCTTCAAGAGAGTTGGATGAGCCCGTGAAGAATTTGGAGACGAGGTGGAGGAGATAGGCCTGGGGCGGGAAGAGAATGATGGAGTTGGTGGATGCGAGGGTGAGGAAGTACCGTGCTGGAGCAAAGACTGCGGCGGTGTGCTCAACGCCGTTGTCGGGTGTTGGGATGAGCATCTGCGAGGGCATGCTGTCTTTGCGATCTCGGGTTAGTGGGAGCATGTAGAGATACATTTGTGTCGTGAAACGTTTGGCGTTGATGGTGGGTGTAATCCAGTGAGTAAAAGGGATGAGACCGTCTAAGTTGCAGCAGCATTTAGTCAGAGTTCTCGTAACAATGCTTCATGGTCACAAACCTAGATCTGGCTCCGCTCCTAGAGAGGTCACCCAGTCGATAAATCTACTCTCGTTCCCATGAACTGCTTTCCTCGCGAGATCCCTCTCTTCAACGGACAAATCCACCAGATTGCCATCCTTCTTGGCCAGCAGAATTCCCGTCTCCTCAAACGTCTCTCTTATAGCGCCGACTCTATACGCCAAACCATCCTGATGTCTCTCAAGGGAATTCGCTGGTGGAATCTCCCCATCATGGAAGGTATCCAAATTGCCCCCGGGAAAGACATGGGCTGAAGCAAAAGACGTGGATGTGTGGACGCGATGAAGGAGCAGCACCTCGTTTGAAGAAGATACAAGCAAAACAGACGAGCTAGGTCTAGGCTCAGAGAGCGGACGCGTAGAAGATGAACGACTCATGATAAAGATGGCAGGACGAGAAACGCGTCGTACAAGTCTAGTACCTTGAGGTTGTAACTGTAAAAAGGGATGCCCAATTGCGATGAACAATCGAGGAGGCATGATATCTGTCCAGCCCACCCTTGTATGTACTATAACTTGACTAGACTTTTTTGGAGCAGAAACACATGGGAGTTGCAACCTCAAGAGGGGAGGGATTCATGCGGAGGGAGTATATGGTGACGTCGAGCCGAGGTCCACTTGTGTTGTAGAACTTGTGGTCCAAGTATTTCGGATCCGAAATATACGGAGGTTGCGGGGAGATTTGGCGGGGTTCAGGGATACCGCAGGTAACCGGCGGGTATTCGGGTGAGGAACTGACATGTGTTTGGTTGCAGTAGAAAGCCAAATATTATTGACTACCTTGGTAATTGTCTACAATATTACTATTATATATACCTAGATCGGTTTGCCATGGTCCTGTCTTCGGACATTGATATATAGATAGACAAATCGAACTTGGTCGGACATGACAGCATTGACGCAGGGTAAATGGGATGGATAAATATGAGGAGATTTATACATATTTTACTATTAATCTCTAAGAAATTCAAGATCATTAAGACTATAGATTCTATATTAAGAATTCCCGGCAAAATGCTACATAGGTGGACATGGCCACAGTGACAATCTTTCCTCATGTCCTCTTACACTCAGTACCTAAACATTTCATTCACACTTACATACACACCAGAGTGGCATTCCCGCACCACCAAGATCACAAAAAGAAACACTCTACACCAGAACATGCAAAAAAAGATGGTTCTCAATCATGTAATTGTTTGTATAGGAAAAGCCCGATGCGGGGGTCGAACCCGCAACCTTGAGATTGCGAGATTTTTACTCTTAAGAGTCTCACGCTCTACCGATTGAGCTAACCGGGCGTGATTCTGTTTGATGGTATCGGATGGACAAATGTCAGTTCAAGCAGTCCGAGACTCTGGGTCCTGCATTTGCCCTCTGGTTTCCTCTCTAGCAATTTGCCTAGCAAAAAAACAATAGTTGAGACCAAACCAACAAGTTGAGAGACGTGAGGAGCAAACAAGACAAGGGCCATTTTCACTTGAACTTGAGAGCCATGATGCTTACTCCTGTTCATCTGTTTTGCCCCCTGTTCTGTCGTTGCTTCGAGTCGTCATAGCAAGCAGTTTCGTCCGGACCAGGGACGAGCAAAAAGATAGATTTGACAAAAAAAGAAACGCTGCTCAATCGTAATCGTTGTTATAGGAAAAGCCCGATGCGGGGGTCGAACCCGCAGCCTTGAGATTGCGAGATTTAGCTCGTAAGAGTCTCACGCTCTACCGATTGAGCTAACCGGGCGTGTTCTGATTGGATGTTGAGAGGGGAACGAGAAGCGGCTTGTGAAGGAGGAACGGAGTCGAGCTGCTGAGCGACATTGAGGAGCGGTGTTTGGCGTGAGGTTCAAAGCAGGACGCTTTGAATTGCCTATAGACTTGAACCAGGTCAGCTTTGCCGTTCCAAGGCGAGCATTTACCTGTAGCATCTATCTGTTTTGGTTGATGCCTGTTGTGATTATCGGTGTGGTATTGTTGAGCTTCGCGTTGCCTGAGAGGCCTGCAATCAGCCTGCGGCTGGCTGTTGATGATGCAACTGGTTTCATCATTCTTATTGAGTTCCGGCAGTCGGTGGGGAATGTAGGCATATAAACACTGATTCATTGTCATGATGGTCGGAGCAATTCGTTGAGTGAGGGGTGGTTGACGTATGCGCGTGTTATCATCAACTGATAGCTGACTGTCTGGATGATAGAGGGGAGGTTGGAGATGCGATGGTGATACGAGGTTGATAACATTAGAAAGATAGTGTTGGTAGAGATGATAGGCATGTCTGATTATAGATGAATAACTGACGCCGTTGTTTGTGTGGTCGGTGTAGATGTAGATGGACAGATGGCTCTCCCTGCGAACCCCCCTCCGAAGTTGATTGAGCTGCCTGGAGCTGCCCCTGGCCGGTACCTTCCTGATGTAGCTGGCTGTCACATGGTTGACTTAGCGCCAATCCCATACAGCACAGGCACGCAATGATGGTAGGGAAGCAGAATCGAATAAACAAAGAGAGCCTCCAACTGTCGACTTGACTACCTCGATATTATAAACTGAAAAAACTGATGAGATGGATTGCTTGTAAGCCAGTTTGAATTCATCGAAATTTGCGGTTATCAAATGTAAATGTACAACTGCCTCTTGCCCACTCCAGCTCTCACATCACACTTTAGCACCAAATGGGATACAAGCCAACTCAGGCCAGTGTTAGTTAGTTGCACGTTCAGGTCTCGAACACATCTTCCTACATAACCACCAGCACTCTGGATTAATGACCTCTTGCTTGTCCAGGGTACGGCGGTGACAACGGCGACCTATATGCTTGACGATAGAGATAAGGCATTTTGCCGAACAAGTGTTAGTATTTATCAAGCTCTTGACCAAGCAGATCAGCTACAGAAAAGTCCATGAAATAGGACATGGAAGAACATGTCTGTCATCATGAATGTAATAGTAATAAACTTGGCATTTTATCTAACATCTCGGCACGTCTTGAGAGCTTTCCATCATGCCCAAAACAGCACAAAATTTTCACACATACATGTTGCCCCGTTGAAGCAGCAAGGAGGTCAAAACTCACAACTACTGGCACTTATACATGTCACCCCTCTCACCCATGCAATAAGACACGGCGTCGTCAGCAAAAAGTGACGATGACCTCCTACCATGAGGAGGTATGGACAAAAAAAGAAAGCCACGCGATTGCTCACATTCGTTTTTATAGGAATAGCCCGATGCGGGGGTCGAACCCGCAACCTTGAGATGTGTGATCTCTTTAGTAAGAGTCTCACGCTCTACCGATTGAGCTAACCGGGCGCTGCTTTACCCGGGTTGTTGGCCCGATTTGATGGTGGGCGAGTTGGAAAGTATGTCTATATACACGGAGTTTTGGTGTTGTGGGGAAGTCAGGGCTTACAGTGGTGGTACGGTACCTTACCAACACCTCGATATGGAAATGCGCCCTCAAACGCTGTTCAAACTTGTTCAACAACAAATTAAAGTTGTAAAATATCAAACATCTACATTTCTGATTCATCCATTCATTCAACCATTCCTTTCAATCCCAGTTTCCCTCTTCATTCAATCATCAACTCCCATTTTGACAAACATCAACCACCGAAACCCTAACACGCCATTGGCTGTTCACCCCCACCTTGTCCCCCTCGCACACACCAGCCGATAACATTTATCGTCACGTGGTGGGCCCTTTTCGCTTCTCATAGGGTTTCTCACCCCACAGGATTCTCTCATTGGGAAATTTTCGTCTGAAAAGCTCTTGTTCACGACGGCATCTTGAGACCCGGCACGATTCCTCACGAAGTAACGCCACACTAACCCCCTCAGACACAATGGCCAAGATCTCGTAAGTTGAATGCTCAACGTCTTGTCGCTTGCTCTTGATCGTCTGTCCTTCTCTCGAATTCTCTGCTCTTCAAATCCGGATCGATTTCGACGCGCAACAATTTTGGTGGGAGAGGATGGGATTTTGCTTGGTGGGGGACTCCGAAATACCAACACAGCACGTTGTCGACGCACACATCGAAACGACGGAGTTATCTTGTGCGGATTGTCATTCGGCAGTTGACATGCCACATGCCACATGCGACAATACTGCTGGAAAATTAGGCTGTGCACCATGGATTGTCAACTTGATCCTAGCCAAACACCAAGACCTCTCACGAGCTATGAAACCTGAGCAGAGACTTCGAGAGACGCAGACCTCATCAACCAACGACAAGGCAAGCAAACAGAAGACATCAAAATACTAACCTCATCGACAGACGTGGTGCCCCTGGTGGCAAGCTCAAGATGACCCTGGGTCTCCCTGTGTACGTCACATTCCCTCGAATCGATCAGTTTCTCAAAATCATCAACTAACACTCAACAGCGGTGCCGTCATGAACTGCGCCGACAACTCCGGTGCCCGAAACCTCTACATCATCTCCGTCAAGGGTATCGGTGCTCGTCTGAACCGTCTGCCCGCCGGTGGTGTCGGTGACATGGTCATGGCCACCGTCAAGAAGGGAAAGCCCGAGCTGCGAAAGAAGGTCCACCCCGCCGTCATCGTCCGACAGTCCAAGCCCTGGAAGCGATTCGACGGTGTCTTCCTCTACTTCGAGGACAACGCCGGTGTCATCGTCAACCCCAAGGGTGAGATGAAGGGTTCCGCCATCACTGGTCCCGTCGGCAAGGAGGCTGCTGAGTTGTGGCCCGTAAGTTTACAACGTTCTCGGTCATCTAGAAGAACCAATTCTCTAACACTATTTACCAGCGTATTGCCAGCAACTCCGGTGTCGTCATGTAAACGGATTGCTTTTTTCTTACGACGGTTCTCAGAGGGAAAGATTAAAAAAAAAGATGTAAAAAGAGGCGTGGTGTTCTGTCCCCAGATTGCTGATGGCAAAAAAAGGGAGAAGAAGAAGATGAAGAAAAAAGGTCAAAGCTAGAGCCCGCGGAAGAGGGAACCCTTTCTCCTCCTCCCCCCACCTTCTTCCTTTAGAATAATCTCTCTTTTTTATTCTTTTCCTCTTTCTCTCTCTCTCTTCCCGGGGGATTCCCCTGAAGATATTCTGGCGGGGGAGGTAAAAGCTAGAACGTTGAGTTTGCTGGATTTTAGCAGGGCTCTGCATTATCGGTTGCGGCGTGTTAAGGATGATTCACATACCAAGGCATCACAAGGACAAAACATAAATCACTTCGAGTGTTCTTCTTGCGTGAGTGTGACGTGTGCTTTATGTCTTAGATGTGACATGTCTTTATTCAATATTGTCAATTGTATTCAGATGCTCTTTCATGATATGAAAAAAAAAATCATATCGAGACTGGGTTCTCTCGATCTCGGGTGATTGGTGTAGGGTATGCGCTGTAGGGCGAAAAATACATATCTTTTTTTCTCGCCAACTTCAATAGTAAAGAATTGATGACAGTATTTTCGATAATGTAAGGAGGGATCCTTGGCCAACATCAATTGGATCCTATAAAATTAGTTCTTCATAGGGTACGTGTACGTAGATATTTGTTTGCATTATCAGCACAACCCACATTCGCTCCCAAGTCGAAATCACATTCGGCTTTGGTATCTGCAATACATCACATCAAATCACACCAAGCATTGACCATTACATGAAGAAACTGTACCGAGTGTTCTATTTCCCGAAACTACCACACTCGAACTTTTTTATACTAGGTCCCAACCTCCCTAGAAACAGAATTCATTTCCCCTATGTTCATCTCTTCCGCAAATCCAGGCCCTTTTTGTCAGTTCGTGATAAAACCGGTAGGCCCCACCTGGTATGCAAAGGCCGAAAAAGAAAACCACAAGCGTATGCGAAACTGACTGGGAAAAGAAACAAGTGAGCACTGTTGACGAGAGACGACGAGAGAAAAAGAGATCAGATAAACGATAAGAGAACAATGCAATACGAGCTTGAGGAAGTAGGAAGGAAACGGTGGCGTAGTGATACATGATTGAGCGCAAGTAAAAGAAAAAGAAAAAGATGCCGGATGGAACATAGGGCACCCAAAACCCCTCTGGATCTTGGTTGTAGTGTACAGAGTGGTTACTTTTAATGTGCAAAAAACTTCCCAATGCGGTGAGGGATCATATGCTGAGTTCGTGGACCCATGATAATGGGCCATGTTCATTTCGATGCGTGCTAAGCTGCCGTGCAGGACAGCTGGTTACACAGCAGATTAATTAGAGTATTGAATTGGTAAAGGGTTGTTCGCGACCACTTGGAATAGACCCTTCAGCCATCAGGAGTCCATGGACGGTGGTTCAACCCGAGACTATCATGGTAAAGATGCCTGCTCACATCTGAGGATAAGGATAGCCCATATTTTGAGGTGGCGGAGGCATGCCGTGCATAAACGGCGGTGGGTTTCCTTGCTGATGAGGGGGTGGAGGTGGAGGTGGAGGATGCTGAGGGTGCTGAATATGCTGGGGATGCTGGTGATGAGGAGGGGGAAGAGGTGGCTGCTGCATGTGAAGCGGTGGCTGATGGTGTTGATGAACCATGGGAGGTGGTTGCTGCATCTGAGCGACAGGTTGGACAGGGTGTTGTTGTACCTGCATCTGCTGTTCCATCTGCTGTTGATGTAACTGCTGCTGCATCTGCTGCTGCTGCTGTTGCTGCATCTGCATTTGAAGGGCAGCCTCTTTCTTCGTTGCAGACTTCCCCTTTGGCTTTGGAGCAATGGCACCATGCTTGGATTCCTGAGCCGCTTGCGCTGCCTTCTTCGCCGCCAAGGTTGCTTTACGTTTCTCGACCGCACCAGCCATATTACCGTTGGCCCAGCGATCTGGTTTATATCTGTTAGTACATAAAACTCATCCTCTGTGACCGACCACTTACTCTTCATAGAAGCAGACATCTTCTCCGACTTTGTCATAGACTTGTAGTCCTTGGGGGCGTCATCGCCGTCCTCGGTACCGCCCACACTAGGGGCGGGTGTTCCGCTCTTGCTTTCCGCAGTAGGTCGTGGGACGACCTTCACCTTGAGTCTCTTGTTGCCGGGATTCTGTGATGGTTCTGGCGTAGGTGCCTTGGACGGTACCTCAGGCACAGGGGTGTCATCTTCAGCTAGGACAGCAGCAGCAGCGCTGGCACGTTTTCCGCGCTTCTTTGGAGGTGCTTGGACATTCTCCTCGGCCTGGTCAGGGTCGTCGCGAAATCTCTTCTGACGCTTAGGTCGGAACGAGTAAGAAGACTCGGCAGTGTGGTTGGAAGCCTCAGAGGAAGCTGTAGACGGGCGGGAGATACCGTTCTCTGGCACGGGGGGCATGTGTCCTTCGATGTAGGCACCCTTAGGGATCTTGAGTGTGAGCATATGTCGGTGAGGACGCTCCTCTGACTCTAGATGAAATTGGGATTGAGGCTCATCATCGACGAACTCATTCGGATCCACCACCTCCTCATATTTCGGGGTGTTCTGTTGCGTGCGTCTTCTTCGGCCTGGCTTGGCGCTTTCTTCCTCAATGACTGGCGCAGGTGCGGGTGTAGGGTCGTCAACCTCGGAGGCTGCGGCTGCATCCTCCAGAATATTGGTGACGGCAGACTTTCCACGAGGACCACGCTTGCGGCGTCCCTTGGGAGCATTCGCTTCACCGTCACTGGCAGGTTCGCTGGCAAAGCTCACCGAAGGGTTGACCGAGGTCTCTTCCGCATCGTTGTTGGCATTCTTGCGTCTACGGCCGCGTGTTGGTACAGGAGTTGAGCTTCGGCTGACGTCGTTGACTGCAACAGGGTCGAAGGGCTGGACCTGCTTGCGCAGGCGCTTGCCAACTACCTCATCAGTCTCCGTGGCCTTGGCCGTCTGCCGAGGCTGGTTACGCAGAGATCGGCCGCGCGTCATAACACCGGCCTGCTGAGTTTCGGGATTTTGCTTGCCAATCTTTGATGGGTGAGGGTCATACTCAAAGCCGTAGGCAGTGGCCATGACCTTGTCTTGGCTCTGTAGATATCGTGTTTCCGTAGTGCCCTCCTTCTCACGAGCCTTGTAACCCTTTACGGCAAACTCAGGCTCCTCGTAGTTGACACCGGCCTGGCGTAGATTGCGGGTACGAGCCTCGTACTTGGAGTCAGCTGCTCTTCTCCGCAGGGCGTTCTCGTGGTCATCAACAAGCTTTCCGAGGTTGACCCATTCCTCCTCCCAATCAAGCATAGAGAGGTTGATAGCTTCCAGTAATTGATAGAGGTCTTCTGTGGCCATGTTTTCTGACTCCTCTAGAAGGGAAACATACTCTTCAGCATCGCGAAGCTTTCGATATTTGAATGAGCGCTGTTTCTCGGGAGGCTCCTGCGATTCCGAGACTTCTCCATCATCAGGGTCATCACCAATGGGAGCCGGAGAGTTGAAGTTTGTGAGGTCAGCTGAATCAGGAACAGGCGACCCTCTTGTGGGCGTGTTCAGTGCGGGTGTAGCTGCCTCTAGGCCGGCACCATCCTGGTTGTCGTCATTGTCATCGTCAAGCATGGGCTCCGTGTCAAGGTTGTCTCCTTCCATATCCTTACCCTCTGGGGTGGGCTCGTTGGTAATGCCGTCCTCCTCAGTTGTCTTCTCAGGATATGTTGTGTACTCGCCCTCGATGTAAGGTGTTAGGTAGGACCAGCGGCCAACTGGAGTGCGTTGTGGTTTTGAGAAGATTATAGAACGCACAGAGCCATGTTTTCGAGGACTTGACTTTGTGTCTGAACGAGCAGAAGAGGAGACTGCATCATCAACCTCTGGCGGTGGCAGTGGCGTGGGTGGTTGGATGCTTGTTAGGCTGGAGGCGGCGGTGATATCTTCGATAACGGGAGCCGGAGGTGAATCTGATATTTGAGCGTCACTGATGGGCTCGGTAGCTTTTGGCGTCGAAGGTGTTTCCGTCTCTTCAACTTCCGTAGGATCTTGGCCCGCCTGAGCGTTGATTGCATCGGCAGTTATGTCGGAGTTGTTGACGCTGTCTTCAAGTTTCTCTTCGGGTTCGTCACGTTTGATCTCGTCGATTTCGTTGTCCTGGTCATGCTGATCGTCTTGGTTCCCCTGGTTACTTTCAACGTCCTCAACGGCCTCATCGTCGTTTTTGGTGGCGGTGGAAGGAATCGCGATGGTAGCATCCTCTTGCGTAGATTGAGGTAATGATTTCGCAGGTGAAGGCGCGTCAGTGAGTGGTGTAGGTGTAGGCTGAGTTATTGTCGCTTCTGGAACGGTGGCCTCAACTGAATCGACTTCCATCTTGTCTGAGTGTGGCTGAGAATTGGCTTCCGGGACGTGGTTAGCATCCTCAGAAATGATCTGCTGGTCGCCGTCAGGCTGTTTTGTGACTTCGGTTGGGATGATGTGAGATACAGTAGCCGAGGAATTTTGTTCATTGGCGTTGGATTCTTCAATGGGTGAGGGAAGCACACCATTTGCCTGTTTTTCAGAACTTGTTTCAGCAATCTTGTCCTGGTCGCCGTCAGGAATCGGTAACGGTTCGGCAGTCTCAGTAGAGATAGGCTGAGGAGACTTCTGGAGTACATCCGAACTCTCTGGCTGGGGTTCCACTTTGGGATGCTGATTTGACTGCGGAGATGCAGGACGAGAGAGTTTTTCATCCAAAGGCTTCTCCGATGGTGCGGGTTGGACTTCTGTGGCATTATTCGAGGGTTCGACAGGTTTGGCGGTTTCCTGGGGTTGAGGCTCAGGTTGAGGAGAAGGCTGGACATGCATAAGACTCTCGTTCTCATTCTCATTCTGAACCTGGACCTGAGCCTGAGTCTGCGTCTGAGCCTGAGTCTGCGTCTGAGACTGAGTTTGAGTCTCAGTCGCAATCTCATTGGATGGTGGAGCCTTTGAAGTAGTCGGTGATGATTTCTCTTTTTCCTTGTCCGGACGAGGCGATGAGTGTGCGGATTCCGTAGGGTCATGAAAATCTGATTCTGCTTCAGAGTAATAAGCACCGACTTCAATGGTGTCTTGGACGTCGTTATCGTCATCATCAAGGGCGGCATTGTGAAATGCAGCCTCTTGATATGCCTTCATTTCACTTGATTTGCGTGATGGGTTTTTCCTTCGTGAGGATGATGTGTCGGCACCCATCGATGCACCTCTCCTCTTGAAATCAGGGCCGTAGAAAGGTTCGGTGTCGTAGCCGACATCTGTTCTACGCTTCTTGTTACGAGCTGATGATGAGTTGGGAACAAGAACCTCGTCGTCGATATGTTCAAACGTGTAATCCACGCGAGCGCGCTTACGAAGACTGTGACCACCCTTTTTGGGGCCGTTGTCTTCCTGGTCGGCGATGGCGTAGCTGTCCATAGTGGTTGAACGCCTTTTGGGGTTTTGAACACGAGAACTTCCAGGAGTAGAGAAAGTCAACGTGTGCTGAAGAGGTTTACTTGAGCGGCGAGCACTTGCACTTGAACCAGCACCACCTTGTGCGGATTGAGGCGTGGTGTTGGTATTGGTATTGGTGTTGGTGTTGGTGTTAGTGTGGGCAGGTAAAGGGCTGGTGAAAGGATTAAAGTCAAAGGACCCTTCCGAGGCCGACGTGGGAGAAGCAGATGCTCCTAGATAGCGTCGACGTTGAGTTGTTCTGCGCGAGCGGTCCATTGCAAGCCAGTATTGGCTTGACTTGTATGAGGCTGGGATGGGAGATTTACAGCAACACGATGAAGCGGCCAGCCGGGGCCACGAACAGCGTCATGCGAAAACACGCACTCAGCCGTGGATGTAAGCCTCCACTGCTTGACACAGAGGACGACACAAAGCGAAGGAGGATGTCGCTTCTTGAATAAAGATGTAGACGTGAGTGAAGGGGGAAGGTTGAGAGGTGAATGGGTAGTATGTGTGTATAACAAGTGATGAAGTGAGTGTTGGAGTGAGAGGCCAGGGCAGAGGAAAAAGAATTTTGAAGTACACCTTGAAGGAACTGGCGGCAACTGCTGAGGAAAAAAAAAAAGGATGGATGAGACGCCAAACGACAAAACACAACAATGGGTGGGAAAAATGGGCTGGAGATGTAAACGACAATGAACAATAGATCAAGGCAAGTTCAATGACCGTGACGATTAAGAAAAATCGGACCGTGATGCGCGATGGCAAGACGAGCGCTGAGGCTTAAAAACAGTGTAGGACAATGTTATGTCTCCTTTTGCCTGAATAACTTGATGTTAGGTTGGTCTCCGTTGATTTTCTCGAGGTGTCGTGGTCCGAATAAGCCAAGACCCATAATAGGGACCCAGCCAATTCAGTTCCCGCCCGGGGGGTCTTGCTGGTGCTGTAGGCTGTAGCCGTGGTAGTGGCCTGTACAGTAGTCTCCAGCCCCAAGATCAGAACTGTAGAGCCACTGTTCCCTTATTCAGACTTGGATATCCCCACAGTCACTAACAGAATGGTTGATTGTGAGTGGCCGAATGAGGATCAGGGTGTTTGATAGCTCGTTTGATTGGTCTACGGGGATATTCCAGGGGGGTACGTACCGGCTTCTTCACTGTCACGCCCGGACTGGTTCCCCTGTCAAGGCTTGAGAACTCATGCCTCTTCTCCGGGGTTCCTCCGTTTAGAAGTGTTTTCGTTACTGTTATGCTGTCGCCTCTATTGTGTGAATCAATGATGAGTAGTACCTAGTACTAGTGTTTGCTTGAGAATGGTTTATTAGATGCATCCATTGTATTCCATGCTATTGGCGATAAAGACTATTATCTGTCATGAAAATGTCTTAGCAGTGAGGCAGTCCATTGCATGTTCACTCTGTAAGTCATTGGAATGCAGTACTCTGATGTACATCTAAACTTGTCAATCTCCCTGGTCGTTTGCATCCAAGGCCATGTACATGCCAAGTACCCACTCCGTTTCCATGCTGTCATCATCATCAATCGACAATAGCATCCAATCTTGAAAATAAAGAAGAATAAACGCAAATGGTTTCGATCCATTGTTTCACGTAGTCATTGTTGCACAAACCCGATATCATCTCTATCCAGATTGAACCGATGCTGTGACGAGCTACTTGGGTTCAACTCACTACCTACCAGTACACCCATCACCTTGTTAACCACCCTGCGTTGCCCATCTTTTTTCTGACCCCTTATTTGGCACATGCTAAGCTATCATCTGGAAACCTTAGTACACAGGTAAGTACCACCCGAACAAAGACTACTACTTACTTGTAACCTTCTTACAACTTCAATACTAACCCAACTTCAACCCCCCACCAGCTTCCTTCAACAACATTCAACTCAAGACCTAAAGCTTCCGAGGTCTACCATCGCTTCATACGTCGACCCATCCTCAAGCAATCCTACTTCTTGATAAAATCCCCAATCATGGCCTCCAAAAAGACAAAGGCCACTCGCGACGACGATAACCTCGACGATCTCTTCTCAGGTATCGAACGAGAGGCCAAGCCAAAGAAGACCACCGCCAAATCCAAGCCTACCTCGGCAGCTTCCAAAGCCATCGCTGACCAGGACATCCTCGCCGACCTCGAATCCGAGCTTGCTGCCGAGCAGCCTTCCCGCCCGCATACCCCCAGAATCAAGGATGTCGCTGCCCGCCGTTCCACTGCCACACCTCCCGCCGGTGACCCTCGCAAGTCTACGGATAGCGCCCGGAGCCTAAAGCCTTCCTTCACACCCAGTGCCACGGCCTCGGAGCTTCAGGAAGCAGAGAAGAAGGTTCCCGTCGAACCAGCGCAGCCGCAGCAGTCACAGGCACAGGCACAAGCAGCTCCCCAAGCTACTGGCGGCGGCTGGTGGGGTGGTATACTCTCCACGGCCAGCGCTGCCATGAAGCAGGCTGAAGCAGCCGTTAGTCAGATCCAGTCAAACGAGGAGGCAAAGAAATGGGCCGACCAAGTCAAGGGACTCAAGGGCATTGATGTTACTACCCTCAGAAGCTATGGTATGGGATCTTTTGGCATCTAGTTCATATTCATGGTGATACTAATCGCAGCTTGCAGGTGATGAGCTTAGACACCGTGCTCTACCTACTTTTACCAACATTCTTAACACAATCGCCCCGCCCATCAGTTCCCACGAGCGTCTTCTCATCCACATCTCCCACGACATCGTCGGTTACCCGTCACTCGACCCCCTCATTCATGGTGTCTTTTCTCGTGTCATGTCCCAAGTCGAGGGCGGAGACCTCTTGGTGATCCAGCGCGGTCAAGAAAGCAGCTCTCGTCGTAGCCACGATAGCGCTGCAGGCTGGCGAGATGGTCCCTGGTGGAGACAAGCCGACACACCTCGCGAGCTGGGCCTTGTCAAGGGGCTTGTCGAAGGCACAAAGCTATGCCGTGCTAATGCCGAGTCGTATGCGAACGAATACTTTGCGGCTACCGGTGGCCTGGAGGAAGCCAAGCTGAGAGCTACCGAGGACTTGAGTGAGACCAATCCCGTGCGAACATCGGATCTCTTCCTCTCCATCCAGGCTATCTCCACGGATTCGGACAAGAACCTGTTTGCCCGCGCAGCCTCTGCCGAGAAGGAGAAGGAATCTTCTGAGAAGGAGCAGAGCGAGGAATCTGTCTGTTTCGGAATCTTTATCTTGGATCCTGTTCACGATATTGAGTTCTCTTCTCTCAGCCAGCCCATCCCCTCTCGCTGGATCCAGTGGCTTGATGCGCCCACCCCTCTGACCCCTCGATCCGGCGAGGAGGAGGATGGTCTGGAGAACCAGATCCCAGAGGAGATTCGGGATATCATTGAAGGTGGCGGTGTTGACCCTCGCGAATGGGTGGCCGAGTGGCTAGAGGAAGTCATTGAACTCTCGGTCGGTATTGTTGCTCAGCGCTACGTCGCTCGACGCATGGGTGTCGGCGAGGGCACTCTCGGCAAGGGTAGACTTCCTGTCGAGGAGCTTGTTCAGGACAATGGCGGCGAGGCTGCCCGAGCTGGCATCATCTGATAGTGACGGTAGGATGAAGGATTGGGCGTTGGGGGTTTAATGTTTAGTCATGAAGCTTGTCTGGTCAGTACAAAGCAGTGAATTATTGGATACGAGTTATTGTACTTGGCAGTATCTTGGTGTAGTCTGTTGATTATACTTTAAATCGGTCCAGACGAAACATGAGTTATCCATACTCCTGTAGGCAGCTGGTGTAGCTTTGATTTTCGTTCATGCACCCCCAGTTCATGTATGTCCGGTTCGGTTCACCGTTCCCGCCCGTTTCAACTCCCCCCTCGCAGCTCTCGTAGCACCCTCCATCTCAACATACCTCAACGGTCTATACATTGGCTTCCACATCTGTTCCCGGATCCACTCCTCCAACTCCTTCTCATCGTCAGGTATTCCCTCCTGCGTAGCCTCGCCGTCTTCAACAGCAGTCTGGATCACGTTTCTTGCAATACGGACACTGACGTCTCGCACGGAGTCTACGTCCGGGAGAAGTGGCGCGGTGGAGTCTTCGAGAGCAGGGCTTAGTGACGAGACGCCCCGGACGGCGGACACGAGCATTCGATCGGTGAGGTGTTTTGCGCGGGAGAGGATGCATCCGAGGCCGATACCAGGGAACACGACGGAATTGTTGCACTCGGCGACCGTGATGGTCACTTCAGAGCCGTTCTCCCCCCATGGACCCTTGACAGGTGGGAAGGGTGAACCTGTCGCGACGAGGGCTTTGCCGTCGGTCCATTTGAGTATGTCGGCGGGCTTAGCTTCGTGGAGACGTGTTGGGTTGGACAGGGGAAAGACGAGAGGTCGAGAGTGGTGTTCAGCCATAGCTTTGATGAC
Source organism: Fusarium penzigii (assembly GCA_013623535.1). NCBI lineage: Eukaryota > Fungi > Ascomycota > Sordariomycetes > Hypocreales > Nectriaceae > Fusarium > Fusarium penzigii. The sequence continues at coordinate 33,392 of JABFFC010000508.1, forward strand.
TTCCTCCGTGAATGCGCCAGGGACGGTGGATGTTCCGATAAGGATATTTGGACGGACGGACTTGACGACGGAGAGGAGATCGGTGTCTTTGTCTTTCCACTCGGAAGCGTCTTTGGTATAAAGCTTCTGGGAGTCCGAAACCTCGGTTTCAGTAGTCAAAAGGCCGGGCTTGTCGATGAGCCTTGGGAGAAGGTCAGTATCATCTTTGGGGACGGAACGAGGATTACGCTACGAACCAGATTTGCTTTGCTGCATCTTCATGGCTTATCTTGGCTTCGGTAGCGATTGCATCTCGCACTTGGTCCGCAATGCCTACGCCTGCACTGCCCGCACCAAAGATGACGAGACGCAAGTCACTGAACTTTTGTTTACCGATGTGCATACCCGCCATGATACCAGCCAGGGTTACGCATCCTGTGCCTTGGATGTCGTCGTTGAAGCATGCAAAATCAGGGCGATATCGCTCTAAGATCTTACGGGCTGTATCCGATGTCAGTGCTGCGTAGCCGTTTTGATGGGGTCGTGGTGAACATACCGTTTCGAAGACCAAAGTCTTCAAAGTGGATGTAGGCATTTGGATACAACTCCCTGGCGGACTTGACAAAAGTGTCGACTAGTTTCTCATACTCTTTCCCACGGACTCGCTTCTCTCTGAGGCCGAGATAGAGCTCGTCATCGAGAAGTTCCTGGTTATCTGTTCCACAATCCAGAACAACGGGAAGCGTTCTGTTGGGATGAATACCACCGCAGAGTGTGGTGAGTACAAGCTTGGCGGCTGAGATGAGAATACCTCCTACGCCTTGATCTCCAATTCCGAGAATCTCCTCACCGTCTGAATCGAGGTCAGTGATCTGTTGCATGTGTGGACGAAGAGTGAGATTTTACCAGTTACGACGATGTAGTCAATATCTTGGGCGTCACCCCATTGTGCGAGGTTGTCATGTACTTGATCTATCTCCTTGATGTTGAGATAGCAACCCTCTGGGCGTCGAAAGAGACGAGAGTAGTTTTGGATAGCGTCGCCTTCTGTCGGGGTGTATACGATACTCATCATTTCATCAAGATGGAGTTGAAGTAGCTATCGCTGGTCAGGACAGTGTTTACTGGCTTTAGATCGAACATGCCTTGTAATAGAGAACTTCATTCTGATTCTTGAGGGATGTGAGAAAAGTGTTCTTTGCTAGATCATCCTGCCTCGAGCTGTACTGCTCATACGCACGCTTGCATTGTTGATCAAGAGTTTGCTCGCCATAAGGGAGTAAACCTTTCAAGCCAAATGTCCGACGTTCCTCTTGAGTAAATGCCGAACCCTTATTTAGATAAGGAGCATTAAGAAGAGCGCTGCCCGTCAAGGCGCAGTCGATGGGACCAGTGGTGCTCAGTGGGAGATGACTGTACTTTGATTTTGACGCCATGATGGATGTGGTTGAGTAGCACCTGTGCGATCTTGACGCAGCGTGCTTGACAAGACGAAACATGATGAATGGAGATGTACGAGAATATTAAATAAATATATATTATAAATGATCGCTCATGAAGCTAAGCAAGGTAGCATGTGGAGATGTTTGTAGAACGTGCCATGTAATTCCTGATGTCGATGATCGTTGGCAGTTAGATAGACTACAAAATCCAAGAGTTGACGCGCCAGTGACGTAGGGTCTGCCCGTGTTTAGATGTCAAATGATCGATGCTCATAATATTTTAGCGGTAGTTTTTCTGGAGCATACACGAAAAGCTGGTTTTTATACGGAATTAACTGCTGTAATTGACCGAGCATTGATTGATAATGCCGAATGGATGCAGCCACCTTATACTTACTGACCACCAACAAAAAACCAAGGCAATAGTTACATAATATCAGGAATAAATGTTAAAATTTCAAGTATCTGGCCAAGAGAAATCAAGGAGATGCAGGAAAACAAAAAATGTCGGTGCTCCTGGAGCCTCACCTGTGTGAAGTAAAAAAACCCCATCCCTTGAAAAGAGAAGAGATTATTGCTCAAAGACAGATGCGGACTATGATGGCCCAAATTCTATTCTTGCAGTTGCAGCACCCTCCTTCCGAAGAAAGAATCGGCCGCCAAATCATTCCCTTCAGCCTACTTCACACGGGAAGTACAAAACGTACCGCCCGAAGAAGACCTTCCCAGTAAAGGGAAGACTCGTAGATTGTTTGGTTAGGAGTGGCTGATGGGAAGAAAGCTGCTGAAGTGGGAAAGAGAAAAAAAAGAAAAGAAGCAAAAGACAAAACGGACAAAAGGAGATATACCTACTTATTTGTACAACATGAGATGAGTATCAAGCAGGATGAACCGCCTCATCGCGTTGCACAAATTTGACAATAAAATTTGAGTGTTACCATTGTCAGAGGTTGGAGAAAATTCGAACAGGAGAGAATTCAAATTAGGTCGGGGGTGGACGAGGGACGATTGGCTACCGAGATAGGCACCCATCACGTGACTTGGACTGCAGTTCTTGTTGAACCGTACGCGGTCCA
>JABFFC010000509.1:0-24241 GCA_013623535.1 Fusarium penzigii
TAGACAACACCCGAGTTGAGCTTGACAGTGACAGGGTTACCGATAATATCGCTCAAGAAGCTGGAAGGGTCTTTGCCCTCGCCCTGGGAAATATTGCCGTTCTCCATCGTCAGTGATGGTCGTGGATGGCGGAGGGGGTGGACGGTTGGATAGTGTGAAGGGGGTGGGTTTTCGGAAAGTGAGGTTGAGTGCGAGGTTGAGTGTGAGGTTCAGACAAAGAATTGATGCCTCGTTCTTTGCTGATAAGGTTGAGCGGACTCCATGACGGAGTCGCACTGTGCTGGGCTTTGTTCTGGTGCAGGTGTTTAACAACCCGTTATAGCGGCTCAAAGGTGGGGCCGGAGTGCTGAATCCCTTATAAACTTGGGCAGAGCTCCCCTAACTTCCAAGACACCTTCCCCACCTTCTTTACTTACTTTCGGTGCTGGGTTTATCTTATCTGCACCAAAATAACCCGCCTAACGTTGTTTCTTCCAGTCGCATCACCATCAGAACATAAGAATATCTATCCCCCTCTTCGACTTTCTGGTGATGTTCACTCGCTAGACACTTTGTCTAGAAGGAAACACCACGGAGTCAGGGTGTTTTTTGTGCTACCTCATTGCTTTTAAGCTAAAACTAACCCTTGCGCCCCTGTACAAGTCATGAGTGACAGCGTCCCGGCGGCGTCGCCGAAAAAGAAGAGACTCCCATTTAAGCCAACGGCTCTACGCAGGACTGCTTCCAAACCCACACAGGAAACACTCGATGATGATGATACCGGAAACAAGGATGCAGGCGACGATCTTGAGCTGTTTAGACGTAGGAGGGAGATGGCACCCATCATGGCAGCCGATCTGGAAAGGAAAATACGCAGGAAACAAAAACAAACTGAGCTAGAGTCAGAGCTCAAGGCGGAACGTCTTCGGCAACAGGAAATAGCTGAGAAGCGCGCGAGAGAGGAAGATGAGGAGAACATCAATGCGCCTCAGCGCGAACGAACTCCGGCCGCTGAACCTTCCATCGAAGTTGACGACATGCCCCTTTCTGAAGACCAGGCTGCCGGGCCATCGTTCCGCGAAACCACCAAAGAGCCCTTGATGCAAACGAATCCTCAAGTCGACCGAACCAGGTATGCGGAAATCTCCTACCTGCATGAAACGCACAACCTGATCGTCTATAGTGATCTCGTCACCCCTCCTCCATCGAAACGATCGAGACTCGGTTCGAGTTCCGCGACAAGACCTCTTCCCAGCAGACGCTCTGATAGCGGTTCTGTCCTCGATGGGTCACCAACCAGGCGTCTGAAACCACGGTTCACTGTTCATGCGCCCGCGCCCGCGACAGAGACGGCATCAAATACTGCGTCAAGCAACGCGCCGGTGATACTTCTTGATTCTGATTCAGAGGAAGAAGGTACCATACCACCCCCGTCATTACCACCACTTCGAAGGAGCAGTAGTGCTATGACTCCCGCAGACGACACGCCTCTAGATTCGCCAGCTCCGGTTGAGGAAGATGAGTTTGCAGAGTACGTACGCAGGGCTGAGAGGCAACGCGCCCGGGAAAAAGCCCAGCGTACCGAGTCGGGCAGCTCTCAGACAAAGGAGGCGACACAAATCCTGGTAGCCTCAGAGATGCCTGGTGTCGAACCCCTTCTCGTCAAGTTTGTCTTTGACAAACCCTTTCGCATTCTACGTAAAACCTGGATCGCTGTCCAACAGAGGAAGAACGCCCCAATCACCAAAGAAGAGTACGAAGATATCATTTTCACCTGGCGACGCAAGAAAGTCTACAACTGGTCTACTCTGGACAACCTGGGTATCCGACCACAAGGCGAGGGACGACTCGTCTCAAACAGCCAAGGCACGGATGGTTTCGGCGAGGGACGTACCCGTGTCATTCTCGAAGCATGGACGCCAGAGAGCTTCCGCGCCATGGAACGCGAGGAAGAATTACGCATCAAGCGCGAAGCAGGCGAAGTGTCAGATGAGGACGGCGACGAAAGCAATGCCCTCGCCGAAGAGCCCGAGATCAAGTTCAAGGTCGTGCTTCGAGCACGTGATATTGAGGAGTTTGGGTTAACCGTGCGGCCCGAAACAACCGTCGAGACCCTCGTCACTGCGTTCAGAAAACATCGTGACGTGGCGAATGGCAAGGAAGTAAGCCTATGGTGGGATGGCGACAGGTTGGAGGAGCACATGACGATGGAGGATGCCGAGATTGAAGACATGGACACGATTGAGGTGCACATCCAGTAACCTATGCCGTCTCTGGTATTCTTTGGCTTTGTTTACTGTTTTCTTGTTTTGTTCGCTTCATGCGAAGAAGAAGCGTTTTGCTGGGATGAATGGCTGCCATGAAGGTTTGTCGGTTTTGTTACTTGGGATTAGGGAGAAACAGCGTGGGAAAAAGGATATGATACCCAGGGTTCTTGCTCTTTACTTGCACCGCATTGCACGTTATTTGATATTGTCATTTTTTGACCACTTGAGATACATGTCACACATGCGCAAGCCTTTCAGTTCGGTTCAGGTTCTCTATTAATGTGTAGCAATTAGGGAGCCTGACGCTTCAGCCGTTGCTCAGTGGTCAACTCTACTGAGGACTCCCGTGACGCCTCTATACATCTATTTCCTTCTGCCCGAAAGTTCCTGCTGAGAATCATAAAAGTACAATTCATGGTACAACCCGCAAATCCAGCTCGTGGTATATAAGATAAAGTCGAGTCTGGGCCAACTCCGTACGCCGGTAAAATGCTTGCAATGATGATACCTTTTTCATAATACGCCCCCCAATTCCTTCCTACACCTCGACACTTGGTGCCTTTCCGTGCCTGGGTAAAATATGCCGATTATGCTGTATCGAGCAAATGGCTCATGCCAGAAGGTACAGACTTCGGCGAAATAGTTTCGATATGTCGTCGGGTCTGCACGGTTGGAGACGAAGGAGCGCCAGGGCTGTTCGTATCGCTTTTCTCGCTCGAGTCTGGTATGTACAAGAATGTATCCTGTGAGGCTCGTCGCTCGGGGCGCAGAACAGGAAGAGAAAGGGCCGAGTCGGGGAGAGGCTTTCTGCCCTTTCCAGTAGTAACCGCCTTTCCCTTGCCTGCCTTGAAAATCTGCACAACAGACTGTTTGGGCGGGTCGACAGTGGCCTTGGGCTTGCGACCGCGGGGCTTGGTGACCTTGGCTGGTTTCGCCGCCGTAGCCTTTCCAGCAAAGTTGATTTTGCCCTGCTTCGATCTGGCAGGCTTCTTTGCCGATGAGATTTTGGGGCTTGCGGTCGGGGTTGGAATGCCCTGAGCCTTCTTGACCTTTTTGGACTTGGGCAGCAGGTCCTCGTCATTGATTTGGGTATGAGGTGGTGCTGGGATGTTGACAGCGAAAGTAGTCTTACTACAGCGCTCCTGGACTTCGCGAGCATCCTCTTGTGACACCAAATAGTCGTCGCCAATGCTACAATCCCAGGGGGGCAAGGCTGCGAGCCGAGCTACGCTATCGCATTTAGAGCGTACAACGATATCCCAACAGTTCTTAAAATCGACGCCCTTTGGCTCAGAGTCAATGTTGATGTAGACAGTCAACCCATCTCTTCGACCGCGAGTAACCTGGCACAGCTCCTTGACAAGGCGACGCGTTCCAGGAACCTTTAAAGTAGTACCAACAACAAGTATGCAGTCAGGACGCGCCTTGAGATCAGCATTGGACACGTTTCCAATGGCCTCTTCGTCGGGGTTGTATTCGTTATATAGGACAAATCGTGGCCGTAGTCTGCCAATTCCGTGACTGCGTTTTCCGGCGTGGGCGGTGCGAACTTCGTCGTCCAACACGCACGCGTGACAAAGTGGGGCCTCGGGGCCATCGAAAACCTCACCATTGAAAGGCTCGAGTGCTGAACATTTGGTGCAGACCATCTTCTCCAAGCCGCCGTGTAGTTGAATGGTAACTGGCCAAGGAGCCTTGGGGTTAAGAGGGACACTGGTAGCGAGAGGTTTCATGGATGTGTCGATACAGTCAATATTTTGTGAATAAAGGCGCAACAGGCGACCTTCCTGGGCCAATGACGCCAGCAAGTGGTGAAATGGAGTTGGTTTGGCATTTTTCGTCATTTGGGACATTTCCCTAACCATGGTGTGGAATGACTGTGTAGTTTCGTCGTGTTTGTAAACAGACGCGTCGAAAAGGTGCTTTCCAGAGGCTTTGAGTTTGTGCTGAGTTCTAGTCGTCGCGAACAGGCCAGTAGACGAGCGAAAATCGGGAATTCCAGCCGAGACGGAGATGCCAGCGCCAGCAATGACCACAATCTTCTTCTTTTTGTGCAGTGCAGAAACCAATCTCTCCATCTGATGGCTATCCTCAGCAGTAAAATCCTCCTCGGGTTTCATTAGGTCTAAGTACTCGGTGGTGCGTTCTTTTGGGGGTGAGATACGTCGCTTCTTGGAGGGCGGAGGTCCGTCAGCAGAGGCTTCGGCGATAGCCATCAGGCGTTTTTGGAGTCGTTCGTCGTTAGTAATTGACTCGCCTGGTTTGACAGGAGACTGAACACCCGAGACGGTCGAAGAAGGGGAAGGATATCGTCTTGTGGGATCGATGGGCATTTGGGGCGATGACTCAAGGGAGGGCGTTTTTGAAAGATTGGACAACGGAGAGGAGTTGAGGGAGTCCGTCGAATCGGGGATGGAAGACAGAGGGCTCGAGGCAGTCGTGTCCATGGTTGGTGAGGTAGGATATTGAGGTGGATGAGAGAAGGTGTCGTCAGAGGCCTCGCTTGGAGTTTCCATTTGGTCAAGGAAGGCGAAGAGCGAGGTGTGGAAAGTGGGAAGGTCGAAGTTGAAGAGTTTCAAGGTGAAAGATGGAAGATGGAAAGTGCGGATGAAAGCCGAGCAGGTGCGGCGGAGATACGTAGGGGAAGAAAAGCGTGCCTGCCTTATTTTAACTCATGGCGCAGCGAAAAGAGGAGCACAAGTTTGTTTTTTGTATAATCGAGTTGTCAAAGGAAGGAACAAGGGACAACAAAAGAGTTTGAGCAAAAGGGGAACAAGGTTGGTTTTGCGGCGCACGCTGCGGTGAACAAGTCTATGTTAGGTCGCAATGAGGTAACTCGACTAAAAAAGGCTGGAAACGTTGGAAAGAATGAATGAGACGGACTGGGCAGAAAAAGAGGAGATGACGGTGGGTTTTTTGAAAAATGAGAAGAAGGAAAAAAGAGAATGGGGAAGCAAAACGTGTAAGAAAAGAGGCGATTAATTGAGGGAGATGCCGGTTCGAAAATTGAGATGATCGGGAAGATGCAGCGTGGTTCTCGGTCGGGGGTTTGATACTAGTAATGGGTAACAGCTGTAGCGTAGCGCAAGAACATTGCCATTCTCTGTCTGCTAGTTTTGATGGGCTGCAGAACTATGAACAGTGCGTTTAGAACAATTCGACAGCGATTACAATGAAGAAACCATGAGCCTATTTCTTTAAAAACAGTCAGGTGGGTATCAAAAACTGCATCAGCCGTCATTGTCACGAACATGTCATCACTTTGACCTGTCGCCATCCAGGTCAGCCTCTGATACTGTTTGTTCGCCTTTGACTATTTCACGTCGAAAACCGACAACAAAGCGAAAAAGTTGGCCCCCAATTCCTACAGAAAAGGAGCCACTGGGGGATCAAAGAGCCGCGAGTCTTGAAGGGTAACAAGGTCCTGCTATGACTTGGTTGGACCTGGGCGAGAATCCTCTCCCAAAATGGGGGTGTCTGGACATGGATAGGACAAGGATAGTCGACCAGCCTGGGGTGAGAAAAAGGCTTCACGGTGGGGTCGCCCTTTTTCCGGGGCTGGACAGGGGTAAAGTTTGTTGACGTTGTTCGTTGCTGGGTTTCCTGTGTTGTTTTTGCTCGATCTCTCGGGGGTATTTGCTGATTCCCTGTGTTTTCTTCCATGGTGTTGTATTGACGAATCCTTCTTTTTTTCTTCGTTTCGTTCAGTTCTATGTCGCCGTCTTCCGAGGGCTAAAGTGTGAGTTAATATTCACACAGTTACCGTTTCTTGCTGATCCAGCTGGCAGTGCAGTACCGGCACATTACATGTCAGGGCAATGTTAAGTGGCACTGCACAATGACGACACAACCACTACCAACAAGCACTGATGTTACAGCAGAAACAAGTGAATCAGTCACACACTCCGTACTAATTTCATAACTTCGCTGTCATTTATATCAATATCCAACCCATTCTTCAACTAACCACTGTACAAACGCTCATAAAATTGAAGTGCAACATTTCAGCCCTTCCACATTCCCGAAGAACGGGGCTTGCCATGATTCACTTTCTGCATGCAATATGTGGCTAGGCTTTGACCGGCAATGTCTTTGATTGGCTAAATCTGCGACCCTGTCCAAAGATGGGGGGTCAGATCACTCTAGCATGCAGGGAGGCTTTTTTGATCCATTTGTTTGAGATGAGGTCACGTGCTACGTATTGAAGCTGTTTTAGATGAGATAATTGAACTATCAGGATGGGATGGGCCCTTGAAACCATCCAGAGCCCTATCAACAACTCGAGGACGTGAGCTGCAAAGATTGACAAGATTGACAACAGACTTGTAGAATGTCGTAATTTGCAAGCATAAGATAGAGAGGTCATGGATACGGATACAGAGAAGTATATCAAGGCACTGGACGAACTTACCGGAACCGGCAACCACGCTAGGGCTATAGTCATCATTATCGGATCGCTCGTCAACAACCCCCCACTACACCAGGTGTTCAACACCTGGCCATCTTCCGTAGTATAGTGGTCAGTATGCAAGCTTGTCACGCTTGAGACCCGGGTTCAATTCCCGGCGGGAGAGATCTCAGCCACCTGTTCAAACAGGTCATTTCTTTTTTTTCTTTCTTTTTTTTTTTCTTTTTCTTCTGAACTTTCGTGCTCGAAAAACATATCTACCGCCAAACAGGCCAGCCACTTTTTATTTCTTTAATTTTTATTTTTTTGCATCCGCCTATCTGTCACTTCTGTCATCTTTTCACGGCCCTTTCATTGCCCTTTTGCGTCGAAAATGTTTTCCTACTTCAACTTCTTATGCCACGATTTTAAAAGAGGTGTTGGTAATGACAAATCATACTGGACAGTACAAATAGATTTGGGTAGATGGGCATGTCATATCTAAGCAATAGTATACAGTGGTTTATTCTCTTTTACATTTCCAACGTCTCAACTCTCCCGCTCTTCCATTGGTCGTTCACGTGTATCCCCCGGAAGAACCTCGATAATCTTCCTTTCCGCACGCTTCTCCTCGGATCGACTGATGTACTCAATGCCGAGCACTCCCGCCAACAGTCCTGCGAGATGAGACGCAATGTCCACCTTTAGTGACGTAGTCTTGCCGAATATCGCAAGTTGCGGCACACATATCAAGGCCAGGAAAACGATGCCGTGCACACCATCCTGCGGGAGACCAAAGATGCGGAAGCCGTCGTTGCGGTGTAGCCAGAAGTAGGCCGAGAGGACGCCCAGGGTCGCGCCAGAAGCTCCCAGAGACGTCACTGTCAACCAACCCCTCGCCGTGTAGGTGACCAGACTACCCAGGAATCCGAGTGCGCCAGAGCCTAGGTAGAGCATCAGGAAGTTGGCACGGCCGATCTCCTCGTGGAGGGCACGACCAACAAACCAAAGAGAGACCATGTTGATCGCCAAGTGGCCCAAGGATTGGTGAGAAAAGGGGGCCAAGAATAGAGAGATAGGTTTGACAGTGGCGACGACAAAGATCATGTAGCGGTTAAAGAGAGCCCAGAGAGGAGGGCACTTCCATCCTACCCAGACAAGCACGTTGGCCCCCACGATGGCGCACAAGGTAGCGGTCGCAGTAGACACATCAGGGAATAGACGATATCTATCAGCAGGTTCCTCGTAGACAGACGCAACAGCAGCGAGGAACCCGACAACAAGGGCGACGACGATAGCAGACGGCAGGACACGTTCCCACCACTTGAGTTCAGGAGGCGCCTCGAGATCTGACTGTGCAGCTTTGGCGTACTTGACAATACGAGGGTTCGTAATTCGTCGTTCACCGTTCTCGTTGACCTTGGCGAGGGGACCGGAAACTTCTCCTCTAGCTTCCGCCGCTATACGTTCCTCCTCCGCTTTAGCCTCTTCGGCCTTACGCTTAGCCACGTTCTTCGCTCGAATCTCATCAATTTTGCTGTGACCGTAAATAGGATCATGTTTGTAGAGTGGGTTAGGCGCCTCTTTCGATCCCTCGGTGGCAGTCTTTTCGGTATTCTTGTTCTGAGCGGCCTCGGCCTCGGCTTCCATCTGCGCAAGTTCGTCCTCTGCCCGAAGTCCTGCATTCATTACCTCGTCCACGGGAACTGATTTTCGGAGATATTGCAGAGCCCTGGAGATCTGGTCTTTGGTGAATGAAGCTGTGTGTACTGCGAAGGCCGGATCTTCGAGAGTACCGGCGACTCGACGGCCATGGAGAATGCGCAAAAGATGGTTTGCCCTCTTCCCATTAATTCCCTTTCCAAACACTTGCAGAACCTCCGAGTCGGTCAAATCCAAGTTTCTGAATGGCAGGCCAACCTGATCCCTATAGTCTCTCGGCAGATCTTCATAGTTGCGAATCGTCTTGTCGGAGAAGAGTGTTCGTCGAATCTGGTGAGGATAATCCGCCGTAAAAGCCGCACGTCTACACGTCCAACTCCTCGACAAGAGATCCCTTCTGCTGGATGCGCACCCAGACAGCCATCTTGCGGGTGTGAATGGCTGCGACGTCGAGGCAGCTCTCGATGAAACGGTTCGGAGGGCCGTTCGGAGTAGGCTTCGAGAAGAATTGGGACAAGCAAAAAGACTCATGGTGAAGAGAAATGATTCTGTTCAGATGCGCAGAGATGCGCTCTTCGAGAGCCGGTGACCCAGCAAGAAGAAGCCAGAAGAGGGGAGGGGGACGGCGCCGTTTTACTCTTGTCAATGCCTTGAATAGAGATGGTATGATGGGTTAGTTTTTTAGTGCATAAATTAATTTGAATCCCGGGATGCCCACCCATTGAAATTTAGGGACTGGGGTGTGGCTGATCTGCTCATGATGGGGTTTTTCCCATCAACACATGCTGAAGTAAAGCCGATATTCTGCCGTCGTTATTATAGTACCGGTAGTGGCATCGCCTCATCAACGACTCAACTTGTAGAATATCTTTACATCATGTCAAACTCTCATTAACCAAGCTTCTCACAATTATTGTAGCGAAAATCCGAATTTGTGCAGGTGGGCTTATTATGAATTTTTATTTATCATTAAAACCAACTTTTGAATGCACAGAACCGTAACCTTTTCCCCATCTATTCTATAAACAAGAGTACCATCAACCCGATGCCTATGTACACGCCTTTCCCTTATTTTTGAATTTCTAAATGTCTCATAAAACATATGTATGCTCTCTGCCAGTCGATCCGGTCTCGATCTCTACCGTCCGGATTTCCTATAGATAGCGTCCGTCTCTTGCAGGTGAGGTATTAGGCTACTGCCAGATACCCATGCTTAGCACTATCATCGCACTTTAGTTGCGGATCTGCTGAGCCTTGATGATCTCGTCAAGGCATCCAGCACTGGCAGCGACGAATCCGAGGTATGTGGGCGAAGGGGTGAGGACACGGGACTTGTACTCAGGGTGCGCCTGGACACCGACAAAGAAGGGGTGATCCTTCAACTCGACCACCTCCATACGCTTGCCAGTCTCATCCTTGCCAACGAAGTGAAGTCCGGCCTTCTCAAGCTCGTCGATGTAGTCGGGGTTCACCTCGTAACGGTGTCGGTGTCGCTCCTCCATGGTCTCTGCCTCGCCGTAAAGGGCACGAAGTTTGCTCCATTCGCTTCCGGGCGTGAAGATGGTTGACTTAGTTCCGAGACGCATGGTACCGCCCATGACCTCTTTAGATCCTTCCGGCATGAAAATGACAACACGGTGCTCAGCATGGGCATCGAACTCTTCCGAGGTGGCGTTCGTGTACCCACACAGGTTTCGTGCTGCTTCAATAACAGCCACCTGCATACCGAGACAGATACCCAAATAGGGGGTCTTGCGCTCACGAGCCCAGTTGGCGGCCTTGACCATGCCTTCACTCGAACGGGTTCCGAAACCACCAGGGACCAAAACTAAAGCATTGCAGGTCAGTCGTTTGCACCTCTCAACGTAAATGCAAAATTGTGGTTACTTACCACCGGCAGCGGTGGTCAGCTGAGACCAAGCATTGTGATATTTGGCAGGGTCGCTCTTCAGCATGACATCCTCGAGATGGTCGGCGTCAATCCATATAAGGTTGAGCTTGCGGTTGCATCGCATAGACGAATGCTCCAAGGCCTTGATCACCGAGAGATAACCTAATGATCAGTCAGTTCCGAAGCAAGTAATCACGGATGGATCCTAAGGCACTTACTGTCAGGAAGGGCAGTGTACTTGCCGACCAGGGCAATGTCGACCGGCTGAAGGTGTGGCTTGGTAGCGACGGTCTTCTTCCACAAGTTCCACAACTCTTGACCTTTGCTGACAGACGACGGTGCGAGAACCAGATCATCTAGCAAAAAGCCCTCACGGAGACGGTCGCGCAGACCCTGTTCCTCCAGAAGAAGGGGGACTTGGTAGATAGTCTCGATATCTCGGACTGTGATGACTTGTTCATACTCGACCTGGCAGCTTCGTGCAATCTTCTGAACAGTGGCCTTGTCCAGTGCGCGCTCACATCGACAAGCGATCTTGAGACATTGTTAGCGGAATAAAATACAGCAAACATATGCAAAAACTCACCAAGTCGGGGATTAAACCAGCACTTCGCATCTGCTTGATGGCGTGTTGGGTAGGCTTGGTCTTTTCCTCGCCATGGATACTTTTTGCAAGGTTAGCTCTCAGCCGCAACAGGGTTTCAGACAAAGGCCATAACGGGGTGTGACTCTACTCACATGGGAACATATGACACGTGGATGTTCAAGAAGTTACCCTTGCCCACCTTGTGTCGGAATTGGGTCAACGCCTCGACGAAAGGCATGCTCTCGATATCGCCAACTGTGCCACCCTATCATGAGTTAGTGACTGCAAGAATGGCCCAGCTACCATGGCTCCTAGTGACAGGACAGAGAGCAACATACCAGCTCAACTAAGATGTAACGGATTAGTAAGATTGAAAAACTGTATGGGTGAAATAAAACATACCAATACAAACATCGGGCTCTTCGCCGGTCTCATCAACTGGAATCTTGGAGACTCGCTCAATCCAGTCCTGAATGGCATCTGTAATGTGAGGGACGACCTGGACGGTACGGCCTAGATAGTCTCCTTTTCTTTCTCTCTCGAGCACAGCCCTGGATGATGGTGTTAGTTGAAAGAAGTCAAGAGGGCAGCAAGCGGGCTGGCATACTTGTAGATCTTGCCAGTCGTGATGTTGCTCTCCTTTGTAAGGTTAAGTCCTAGATAACGCTCATAGTTGCCGAGATCGAGATCGGATTCTCTATGTTTGTATTAGATAACTGTGCCGAGTATAATTCTCGCTTGGTGCTCAACATACCCGCCATCTACGAGAAAGTGTCAGTAAGAGCAGGGTAGCAAACAACCAATTGTGAGGGGTGAGTTACCTTTCAAGACAAAACACTCTCCGTGTTCAAGGGGGCCTAATGTTCCGGCATCTACATAACGTGTGAGAACAGAATTTTCAACGTGCTGTCTGCACTCGTACCTTGGTTCAGGTAAGGGTCGATCTGGAAAAGTTGAGTTAAAACCAGTCATCCTATAAATGAAGGATGATTCTCATACCTTGATGGCCTACAATTTGAAAGATTTAGCATTCAACATAAATACAGTCAAACAGGGACGGCTAATCATACCGTGATTCTAAGCCCAGCAGTCTTGAGCAAAAGTCCAGAGGATGAGGCTTCAACAGAGTCAGTCGAGAGGAGGGGAGAGCAGGTTGAGCAGTTATGTTATATATTTCATACCAATAATGCCTATTGCAGTGATATGTTAGCCTTGTTACGGAACTATATGAGAACAAGAGCATAAGGACGATATGTGACAAGATCAAATTCCACAACCCCCGCGTCAGAGTTCATAACCCATTCACCATCCCTCCAGACAAACAAGAAACCCTCGGCAGCGTAACGACAGGGAACAATTCGACAAGTAGAAAAGACGTACCTTTTCCAATGCCACTGATGACACCACCGCTGACCAAAACGTACTTCATCCTGGCGACTTGTATAGAATAAAATGGAAATCTTGAATGAGGAGGGTCGTCGTTTGGTGAGAGAATGGATGTTACAAGGCCAGGCTGTGAGACGCAAAAGATTTTTTGTTCACGCTTTGGTCTTGAGTCGAGAAACTCGTGCCCCACCATTATTTTTCTTATCGAAGGGCGTGGGACCCCACTACAGTGTCGCTTTTCCGCCTCTCAGCGCTATAGCCGCACTGTACAAACGTCGCCTCTGGGCTGCTTCACTCAGACAGATACGCAGTACAAACCTTGTTACCGGGTACATCTACCTACTAGACATGATGGACTTGGTTGATCATTGATATCGCGTCCGCCAGATACTTCATATCGTTCACGAACATGAGAATAGCTCCCTTACTTTATGACTGCGTACATATCTAGGCAAAGCAATGATACAGTCTCCCTAGGTAGGCATCTGCCATTGATAGACCCTTGTCCACGACCTTAAAGGGTCCCTCGAAACGCGCCACGGTTGGAAGCCTACCAAACCCCACCATTACTACATCTCAAGTCAAGCTGCCCCGCCATCTTCTTCATCCTGAACCTCAACATCATATTTCAACCACTGTCGCCGTGACTCTTCCCATCGGAATACAACCTCTCTCTCATTCATCTCCTCCCTCCCGCAATCATGACCTCCTCAGCAGACACGAACCCCATCTCGCCCGCTCGCTTCGCTGAAGCCCTCAAGGACCTCTCCATCGAAATGCTTCACCTCAAAGTCCTCGAGATCCGAAACTCAATCGCCCATCTCCAATACTCAAACGATCAACTCAAACCCTTCGCCGAAGGTTCCTCTACAGCTTTGTCCGAGGGCGCCACAGGACCCGACCAGGACTGCGTCGACGCCATCCGTGAGAACGAAGTAGTCATCGATCGCATGGCCGAACGTATTGCCATCATACGGCTAGAAGTTGAGGGTCGAGGTGTCAGTTGGACAGAGTTTCAGAGCCGTGACGAGGCGACGGCGCGTAACGACGAGGATAAACCTGCACCGTCGCCGGCTGTCAACGGTGAGGCTGAGGAAAGAAGCTCGGCCTGGACGGATGGGACATTCCAGACGGGGACGATTCGAAACGGAGAGGTTCACATGGATCGTCCTGCGGGGCAACAGCAAGGTGGAAGCCTGAGCGACGAGCAATTACGGCAGGCGCTGGAAGAGAGGATGCGAGACCTTGGGGGTGACGACGAAGAAGGTGGAATGCACCTCTAAGCCAAGGGCCGACGGGGTGGGATTTTTCGGGGGTGCTTAAGAGGCGCGAGACATTTTGCATGATTGGCGTTTTGGAGGATAGACAAATATTTACAGGCACGATACCCAGAACAAGGTACACATCGACTGAGTGAGCATCTTTATCAAGCACAGGCACTCACACAAAACAGTTGTAGACACGGCACCGTGGAAACAGTCATTTCTTTTATTCGCTGTTTCAGCTATCAATCTGCTGAATAGTGTTCTGACTTGGAGGCTGCTTAAAAAGCACACTTCTGATCGCTTCCCATGCGATTCGATAAACATGGGCTTGCCTCTCCTTTTGGGAAGAAAGAAAATCAACCTACGCCAGCTCCCGGATGCTATGCGACCCAATGCTAAAGGGGGCTCAATAAAAAAAAGGAGAAAGGAAACAACCATAGACCAGTATCCCATATGTGAATGCTTATAGACAACAAAACAAAACCCAGAGCCAAAGATGAATTGTGACAAGGAAAGCAATAGAAACAAAGGAAAAGCAGGAAAGGGTAAGAGAGATAGAGGATGTCGGAAGAGATAATTCAAGGTAAGACAAGGCTTGATGCCAAGTAGACCTGAGTACGCTGAGCTGAATGACGTACAGAGACTGTCATGGGAGTTTCACCAGGTTGCTGTAGTAAATTAGGTTGCTCTGGCTTCCATAAACCGACGCAATTAATCGGAATCATCGCCAACGGGTGATGCGGCGCCAGACAACCTCTTGGCTCGGACGGACTTGCGCTGCTTTGAGCGCCTCGACGCTGTTCGGTTACCGGTGGTTGATCTTGAGCTGTTGATGGTCTCCAGTTTTGGCCGCTGCGCTGCGTGGCCTCCAGTGAGTTGCCTGTTGATGCTCAAGCCGCTGGCGCTCCGTGAGAATGGGATAGGGGCATCCGAGCTATCATCATCTGAGGAATCGGCACCTGGTGGTGCGGCCACCGGTCGTAGGCGTGAATGTCGCTTGCCATGGTCCATTGAGTCGTCAGAGGTATCAAATGACAAACTTCGGGTTCGGTGGATGCTCAATGAGCGCTGTGTGGTGGCGAGGAAAAGAGATTCAATAAGTTCGGTTTCGGTGGGGTTGACGTTCTCCTTCTTCAACTTCTCCATGACCAGCTTCTCCTGAACTAGCCGGCCAAGCTGCACATCTTCTCCAACCAAAGTCCTGCCGCTTGACTTGCTACCGGAACTTCCTGCACGACTAACGGGAACCTTTCCTTCCATAATCTTGGCGGGTGGTGGGGGTTGGAGCATCCATCGATGAGCGTTGCGGGATGGGATTTTGCTGCTGACGACGGGAGGGTGGTATTCGTTGATAGGCGGGTTTTTGGGGAAGTAGAATTCGTGGCGTTGCTCTTCAGTGACCTCTTTGTCGATACCAAGCGTAGCATCAATCAACCGTCCTGCTGAGTCGCGAGCTTTGGAGAAGGCATCCATCAGCTTGTGGCCTGGTCGCTCCCCCCACAACTCTTCGTCTTCGCGCTGATAGCCATGTCGTCGGTTCCAGTCTTCAGAGAAGCCCTCGTCGTCAGTAATAGCAGAGGTGCTTGCGCCAACGTTGGTTCGGCTTTCAATGTTGTTCGTCGCATGGTCCGAAATGCTCCCTAGGCTGCTTCCACGGCCGGCACTGGTCAATCCACGCTGACTTGAATTTTTGCTGGATGATTTCTTTGGTAGAGTCGGGCCCATGCTAATTTCTTCCTGCCAGTATGGGTTTGTGTTGAATGGTGATGGGTGTCGGTATAGACCCGGCTGTTCACCCTCGATCCTCGCCTTTTCCTCACGCTCCCGCTTTGCCTGCTCCTTAGTCTTTTGTCGATGCCGTATTTTCGTACATGGTGTACAGGCAAGAATGTAGAAGACGGCGGATTGGATTGCGACCGGGAGAGACATGTCGTCGCAGTTTATCGGGCGGAACCCGACATGAAAAGAATAGAATCACTGTTGGAAAGTTTCGATGGTTGGCGACAGGGTCGTGGGTCGTGAGAAGGAACTCGTCAGGAACACGGAGTAGCAAGGAATCGTGTCACAGGTAAAGATTCAAGATGAAGAAAATGGAATAGAAGAAAGAGAAGAATAAGGGGTCCTGCCCAACAGAATGTTTGATCTGCGGCTGGGGGTGCAAGATGGGAAAGAAGAGTAAAGAAGTCGAGGTATGAGGATGAGTCTGGAGGACGATGGGGAGCGAGATTTGGGTGGTTGAACGGGGGGTACGGGTGGATGTAAATGAGATGGTGGATAGGATTAGTGGGTGGATTTTGGTTCTGGTCAAGGAGGCGCAAGCCTATAATAGTACATTACAGCTCAGACCAGATCAGCACAGAGCAGAACACCAAGACAAGACCGAAAGCAGGACCAGGACTGGAAAGAAGGAAACAAAGGGTTTCGTGTCTTGTAGCAGTGGGGTTTAACGGTGAAACCAAAAGGGTCAATCGTCGTCAATGGGGTTGTTCTGAGTAACGGTAGTTTCTGTCTCGTCTTGAGAGTATTGTTCACCCCTTTGCTGTGTTACCCCCCTTTTCGGATTCTGGCGCAAGGAGTCGATACACTGGAACGTAATCAATGGTATTCGTGCCGTAATTGTGATTGAGGTGCACAGCAATTCATGCAAGAGCTGAGGAGGGAACCGTGTGTTCGTTTGTTCGTTGCAGGGCCGTACTGTACTGTGACTCGTGTGGGGAGATTGACGACTCTAGTTGCCAGATGTTCTGGGGGTGCGGTCCCGTAAATAAAGGGGTGACGACGTTTCACAGCCAGGTTATGGCGGCGGACGCTAATGAGGGACCCCGTTTTGCGAGATGATGAGCAGACCAGACCCAGACCAGGCCCAGGCAAATCTGAGGGCTGTGGTGCGTCAAATTGATGTATCTTTAGTGAAGAAGCACAGAGCAACGTCTGGTTCAATTGGATCGACCGTCGGCCGTAAAATGATGTTGGCGCTAGATGAAGACGATGGATTTATTATTTGGGCTGTGTCGAGAACGGCACGTGCGTTGATTCGGGGTCGTTTGAGAAACAGGAGAGAGAATTGAAGAGGTGATGAATTCAATGGGTGTAGTAAAGAGGGATTTGAGAGGAAATGATGGCAGAGAGCGGGAGGTCCCAGAATATCAATAATCGAGGTCCAGTACCTACGATCGAGGCACCAAACGAGACAAGGGAAGGTGGTAGGGTGGCTATCAGTGCGAAGTAGACGGATTGTCGGTGGGGAGACTGGCCAGGATGCAAGTTGGGTGACAGTCGTAGATGATAACCTAACCACCTCAGCGACGGGGGATGGCAACGGAGGGGAAAGAAAGCACTGCAATGCTTGTGGCAGGAAATACCCCCGCAGATACAGAATGATCTAGTGCTCTGCTCAGTTTCTGCTCTGCTCTGCTCTACCCTTCTGAGTGCGTTTTCCCTGCCTCCGAAAAGAGTCAAGGAGGCGGGAGAAGTCGTCAATGCAACGCCAAAACGAGACAAATAGCGCAAGGATGCAGGTTTTTGAAAGATACAGATGCAATGCAGACTGCAGTAGCCAGGCGCGGTTGCATGTACGCTAGCCTGTGCTAGAGATAGCTTCTGTTGTGTTTATTGAAATGAAGAATTGAATGTTGTTCTAGAAGAGGGACTGAGAGTGCAGATAACTGTATGAAGTTTGATCAATTCGCATGGAAATCAAGTCCATCTTCCAAAGATCTATATCTCCCATTTTCCGATATTTCCCTCCTTCCTTCCTACTTCCCTCAGACAATTGCTGTAATAAACCTCCAACAGGACAATTTCAATTAAAGTCAGTTTTTCTAACTTTTCCAGGAACAGCCACCCATACACCCCCAAAACTTACCTCCGCGTTGAAAAGGAGGGTTGGGGATGTGGAAGTAAAGAAAAAAGAAAATCGCTAAGGGGGAGTAACCAGTAAAGTCAACGGCGGCCACCTCAGACAGGGACAGAGAGGGATAGCCAACCCGCCTTCAGCCGTGGGGGAAGGAGGATTTGTCCACGCATACTCTGTACATGCCTGCCTACGCATTTCGCATGTCTGGTCTGTAGAAGAGGGGAAGAGGAGGGTCTAGAACACATAATGCACCCGGCCATTTTCCTTTCTTTTTTTTTTTTTTTTTTTTCAAGAAACCGTTTCCATCATACCGCCCATTTATTCAACTTCTATCCATTCTGTATTCTTCTCTTCTTTTGATTGTTCCATTAAGTCATGATTTATAAACCATCTCCATCTTTGTTTGATCCACTCTTCCGTCATGTCTCTTGCATAGCCGACTCCTCTTGTCCTCCTCTCAGACCCAACTATGCCCAAGTTGCTCGACTGCAGTAAAGTGTCAATCAAACATCCAAAGATGCCAAAGTCTATGCTTTTTTCTTCTACTGTTTTTCTTGAGCTAACCGACTGGTACATGTAGAACATGTCGGCCGCCAGTCAGGATACCCATGTTACTGCAATGAGCTGAGTCCACTGCACTGTATCTTTAGAACCAAAGCCGGAGCTACAAATAGCCCGAAGTACCGGTTTCATTAGTTCAACACTTGTCGATGAACCGGCATTCTTGTCTTTCGTCATTCATCCGTCTCTTTCGATCCCCCACCGCTTGACTTGACCAATCTTGAAACCGTCTTATTGTTTTTCATTCATTCCTTCATCTTGTCACTAACGGTACGGTTACAGTACAGTACAGTATAGTACAGCATTTACTCCCATGATCTACATATTCGGCCCAATTCACAACATCCTCCCATCCGATCCCCGGCTTGGTACCAATAAAACGTGGCATGGCATGCATAACAAGGAAACCTTGTCTTGCATAAATCACCATTCCTGTTGGTCGTCCTCCTGTACTGTGCATTTCTACACACCAACTTCTCACCCCAAAAGGCTGCAAGGGCCTAACAAGTGCATATTCTGAGTACAGTAGTTAAGTTGTCGGTCAACAAAACAAGACGATAATAAAGCATCCAGGCTAGACTAGATGATTTCTAGGAATGGTTTCTCCCCGAAGCGGACGGGTATTGATAATTCTCGCAGGTTGTCCAAACCATTATACAATATTGGTATCAATCTACCATTCTCTACTCCCCCTCAGTTGTTACTACCTTCTTCCATCAATTTGATAGCCATTCAATACGCAAACTGGTCATCATAGACTAAGCCAAGACTAACCCAGCTTCTTGGCCTGCTACGCCAAGCTGTAGTCTTTCCTCCAGTGCAAGCACCCACTCGTTAGTTTAGTCATTACCAATCATCGTTCTTCCATCCGTCCTTTTTCGAACGACACCACTCTGTCCTTCTAATTAATAGCAACAAAACAAAAACATTCGCCATAGGTATTATACGAGACCCGATAGTTCAACTACCGCAAGATATAAGTAAACCACTGTCGTAAACAGAAAGATGTCAGAGGTCACGGTGATCAGCAGAATATCCTATTCACTAGAAACAGACAGGCTTGCACCACAAGCACGCACATATGCTCAACTGATGAGGACATCCTCCTCCCTCATCACCAACCCCACATCACATTCACGAACAGCTTATAGGTTCCACTGCATTTACATACAATTCATTTTATTACTCAGTTATATGCTTAGTCTGGTTGCTTCCGAACGCATATGGCGTCAACTGCATTCAATGCACATCGAACATGAATACCATCATCCCTTTTCAAATGCCAAATATGCCCAAGTCATCCATCCTTAACTCTTATCTCTCCCACCTAGCGGTACGATCCGTGTAGCTCTTCAGGTCATTCATGCCAACCTGACAGCGCAGTAGCATGGTCGTCTTTGACCAATACCCTCCCCAAATGGCCATCCGCGTCTCAGAAATTCAACAAGAAACCTAAACTCCCAACTATAAAACGCTCGACTTGGCTTAAGCCGTTACATCTCTGAGCTGCTTTTGGTCCCGCATCCGAATCAGGATTTTCTTTTGGAATCCAGCGTCTCAAGGGGAAAAAACGGTTAAGGAGAGGGAAATTTTTTTAATACAGACAACCAGAAAACAAGAAAATGGAGAAGAAGAAAAACAGTGGCAGTAAAAGCCCAGGTCGGGCATGAATAGTACAGAAGCTGACCAAAGCAGAGCGAACGTGCATGTTTGAAGCGTCGTGCTGCGTCGCACTTGTCTTGTTACTTCAGCTTCAAACATCCCACTCTTCTTCGACCTCTTCCTCAGCGGGATCGTCCTTAGAGCTCAGAGCCGAGAAAGATCCAAAGGACTGGGTGGGCTTGGATTCCCTTGTGTTGCCGGAAACCTGCTTAGGCTGAGCAGCAGGGCGAGTCTGAACAGGCTCATCACCCGAGTCAACAGAAGAGGCGTTCTTGGTACTCTTCTTAGATGACTTGGTCTTGACGGTGCTCCATTCGTCGTCATTGGCCTGGAGTTGCTCGATCTGCTGCTCCTCAGAGGGCAAGCTGATGTTGTTCACGGCAACTGAAGGGGCCGGCTGGCTAGCGCCGGAAGTTGAGGGCTGCTCGAAGGTATCGAGAGGCTGGTGGAAGCCGTTGCTCTGAGCCGACTCGGAGGCCTTGTTGTTGGGAGCTCCCTGGTTCCACTTGCTGTTGGCGGCGGCGGCGGCGGCCGTATACTGGGAGCCATCCTTGGCAGCTCGGCCCTCGGCGATGCGGGCGGTTCGTCGCTGCTTCTCCTCGAGGGCCTTGCGCTCCTTTTCATCCTCCTCACGGGCAGCCTTGGCAGCCTCGGCCTTCTTGCGGTTCTGTCGCTGCTTCTTGGTCTCGACGGGTGCGGCAGCCTTAGGGGCCTTCTTGTTCTGCTGCTTAGGGGCAGTGTCGGTCAATCGAAGGATAGTAGGGCGAGAAGAAGTGGGCTCCAGCATGTCAGAGACATCGCCGGCGGTAGTAGGGCCAACTTCAGGGGAAGTAATGGGCGACTGGTCATCGTCGGCATCTACACCGGTAGTGGAAGAAGGCGCGGAAGGTGCAGAAGGAGCTGATGGCTGCTCCTCAACGGCATTGATTTTGTTGGCGCGAGACTGCTTGACAGACTTCTCGCGGTGTTTTCCACTGTCGGAGGTCGTATTAAACTTGGTGCCCTCCTTGGCCTTGGCCAGCTGTCGAGCAAACTCTCGGTTGTCAACCTCATCGTCCCGAGTGTTGCTCGTATAGGCAGGTGCTGGTTCTGGGACAGTCGCCTTAGATTGGACTGCCTTTTTGGAGGATTCCTGAGCCTCCGAAGCAAAGGTTTCCTTCCTCTGCTTCTTCTTTCGATCCTCCTTGCGAGGTTCAGCCTGGGGGCTCTTGATGATCTTGGCAGGCGCAGCAGCCAGTCGTGCACGCTCCTTCTGCGTCGACACTTGATAGATGATATAACCAATTCCAAATAAGGCGGCATATCCACCAACGGTGTAAAGGTAGTTCATGTTGTCGGACATCGTATTGTTAATACGAGCGAATCGGTGCTCGCGTGGGCAGACGTCAAGGAGTTCGAAGCTTGGGTCGGAGGAAGGGTGGGCAAGCAAGAGTGCCACCTATGTTGTCAAATGATGGTTGTTGGGGTGGGAGAGAAAACTATAGCCTTTGGTGAGGCGCCGAGAAGGAAGTTGAAATGGTTCTCAATGTTTAAGAAAAAAGAATGAAAATCGTGCGTGATATAGAATGGGTAACAGTGATACGATCGAAGTCTTGCGATCACAAGTTTGAGGCCAGCTTGTCTTAACAACTGGATCGGGCTTGCGGACAATACTTCGGACACACAAGGAAGGCTGTGAGAATATTGAAGAAGAAGAGAATTCTTTTCAGATGGAAACAGAAAAAAGAAGAAAGGGGGAGGAAGTCGAGTGGGTGATGGTTGAAGAGACGTCGAGATTGGCGCAACCAAAAGTAAGAAAACACCAGGTGGCTTAATTGACAATGTACTGTACAATTAGCAAGTACCTCTACAGCCAGTCAGTCGAGTTCTTGCGCAACCTGAGGCGACTGGGGGAGGTACCTAGCGTTCGCGGGATCGAGAGCTCCGACCCGACCTGCAGGGAGAGAGGGGGAGTTTGGTGCAGTTCAAGGTTGACTTCCAGTGGGCAACAGAGCAGAAGGTGAACAGTGGGGAAGCATGGCAGCGCTTGTCAGTGGACCACTGAGCTACCTGAAAGGGGGCATCCCCGGCCAACTGGGAGCCTGGATGTGGAGAATCGGAGAGGTAGGGATAAAGTATCTTTTGCGTCTGGGTTCTATACAAAAGTACATGTGATGTTTGATGAGAGTCCAATCTAACTAGTAGCTAGGGGGAGAGAACTGTTTGGTACATGTAACTTGAAAGGATCGTGAAAGGAGATTTGGATGAAGCTGGTGGATTTATTGATTAAACTATCAGTGACTAGATGGTCTTGTATAAGCTGAGACAGGGAAATAAAGCAACGAGTAAATCTTGGGGAAAGATGTGTCTCTGGTTGAGATGCGGCTGATGGAACATGATTGAAACTTTGGGGATGAGTTGAGGCAGCACTGGGTTTGGGGTGAGTAGGGGAGCTTCGACCAATAATGTATCATGTTTGGTGGCAACACTGACTGCAGTGAATCTTCAGTGGGTGAAACGAGTTCACACGGAGGCTGTCTTAGTAACGTTTTTTTAATCAAGTCCTGAGGCAGTGACTCTCGGAATTTGATTAATGCTAGGCGTGCTACCCTGTCTAATTTCTATTGTCCATTACATGTAATTATCGCGAAGATATTCCAAGAGATAAGAAGAACCAGATACAGCCCCCCAAGGAATTCATAGCCTCCTACTTAGCCACCACTACACCAATCATGCACTAAAATCTGCAACCATGAAAAATCTACATCTCCATCATGAGTTCTCACACCTTACAAAGCTTGCCTTATCTCAGCATGTGCTTCCCCCACCTGCCTAAAACTGACTGGAAGGAGGGGAACTGCCCTCTGTCACTGGGTCTTTCGGTGGGAAAGAAATGCTGGATCGTCAGTCAACTCAGTTTTTACAACCTCTCGCTTCAAGAGAAAAGTTCTTTCTTGTTCTTGGATAACGTTGCATCTGTTGGAACAAGGCTTGCATATTTTCAAAAAACTCTGTTCCTTTTGCTTACGTCTTCGCTGGCTTGTGTTGTATCTCACCATATTGTACTTGCCGGCTTGAGTCTGTCTACTTTCTTGGATCGCTGTTTGCTATAAACCACCAACATGGCTCCTAAACAAAGAATCATTATCGATACCGATCCAGGTATGCTTAAATAACCTCAGGGGAAACCTCCAGTCCAGAAATGAATTCTTAACAACCACCAGGTGTCGATGACATCCTGGCATTGCTATTGGCCTTGAGTGCCAGCCCCCAAGAGCTTGAGCTTCTCATGATCTCTGTTACATATGGCAATGTCCCTTTGCAGAGGTATGGAATTTTTCTTATGATATAGTCTATATGACACTTACACGGTAATAGCTGTCTTCGCAATGTGGTTTCTTTGTTTCACGTTTTGGATAAAGAACTCGAATGGCGAAAGTCTTCTGGCAAGACTCTAGGTTTTGAGGCCATGAAATCAAGCAAGCCTATTGTTGCCGTTGGTCCTACGCATCCTCTCTGTGATGAGGAGTTGATGGCCGATTACTTTCGTAAGTTCATATAAGGATGGTGGATGTTTCGTCCATCTGTTACGCAGCATGAATGGCTAATGATACGTATAGACGGCATTGATGGATTACACAACGTCCACGAAGCCCATCCCGACCTAAGTCCCGCTGAAACTTGGAAGAGCTTGTTCGAAGATGGCACGGAGACTGCCCATGAACATGCCGAGTTCTTTAAACCATCCAAGGCTCCTGCTCATAAGGAGATCCTTCGACTCCTCAAGGAAAACCCGGAGGACACCATCAGCATTCTCGCTGTCGGTCCTCTAACCAATGTTGCTCTCGCAGCGGCCGAGGATCCTGAGACATTCCTCCGTGTCAAGGAGGTCGTTGTTATGGGCGGCGCCGTCCATGTCGAGGGAAATGTCACTCCTGTGGCCGAGTTCAACTGCTACGCCGATGCCGTTGCTGCTGCCCGAGTTTATGCTCTCACCTCCCCCAGTCCCAAATCCACCATGCCTGCCATTCCTAAGGAGTTGTCGACGTTGCCGGAGTATCCCGCAAAGCTCTCCCGCCGACTCAAGCTCACATTGGCCCCTCTTGATATCACTACCCCTCATCTTATCACCAAGACCTACTTTAACGAGCACATCAAGCCTCATATTGCAGCCGGTAGTCCCCTGGCTCAGTGGACGGCGCACTTCATCAACGGCTGCTTTTCAAAGATTGAGTCCATGGAGGGAGACGAAAATGAGCCTGGGCTGTCCCTGCATGATCCTCTGACAGTTTGGTACATCCTGACTCAGGACGACCCCAAGTGGAAGACACCAAAGAAGCCTGAGGATATTCGTGTTGAAACCAGCGGACAATGGACCCGGGGCATGCACGTCATTGATCGTAGGCTCAGACAGAAGCCTGCTGAGGCTGCCGTTGCTCTCAGTGAGGATCCCTTTGAGGACCCTCACATTATGACTCTTGATGAGGTTCCTGGCGATGATTCGGGTTGGCTGAGCGTTCTTAAGGGTAACCGTATCAACCGTCTTATCGAGTCACCGGGTGAGGAGATTTTCAAGGAGATCTTGATGGAGCGAATATTCGGGTAGATTACTTGTCTACCTGACATGTTCACATTAGCAAGTAGATCGGATGAATATTGAAAATGCATATTTGCATTGAACCATACCATAGTGAAGCTATGCTAGGTAGATTGTTAAAACTCCTCTAAAACGCCCGTTGAAATGAGGGGGGGGGGGGGGG